>PVIJ01007735.1:0-80096 GCA_004024925.1 Scalopus aquaticus
ATAAGGAAACCAAATAGGAGAGAGACAATCAGCAGGTAGGGGGGGAGGCAGAGGGAGGGCAGGAAAAGGGCACAGGATGGAATAGAGAAGAGCGCAGGGGACCATGGAGATGGATCGCGGGTGAGTTGGTGGTGGGCTACCCAAGGGGAATACAAAATGTAAAAGACATAAATAACAATAAAAATATATATTAAAAAAAATAAAATCATGGTCATAAATTTTTGTTGTTTTTTCCTAAGTGATCAACCTCAGATCTTCAGAATTAAAACACATTTAATTCAGGGAATCTTTAGTTCTTGGATACACTTAACTATTATGAAAGTGCTTTGGGAATATTATACTATAAACTACTATTGTGTTAATATCATATAAAATATCACACTTTGTTATGTTGAAGATGGGTTTTATAAGAAAGCTTTAAATTGGGCCTCCCTGGTGGCGCAGCGGTTGAGCGCTGCGCTGTGGAGCTGTGGGCAGCGCGCGATGCCAGATTGATGGCCAGCCGGGGAGAAACCCACATGGTGCGGCAGACCTCTCCTGCCTCGCCCGCTGCTCCCCTCAGCAGTGTATTTCTGATCTGCCTGTTCTGCTCCCCACTCTGTCTCTGGTGAACCCTCTTGCCACACCACGCCTCTGCCTGTACCCCAGCTTGTATGTATAAATAAATAAATTTTTTTTTAAAAAAAGAAAGCTTTAAATCTAACTAATTAGTGTAAGCAGACAAAGGTACTGGCTACTAAATTTCAGTAGCCACTTTCATTGGATTGGTCCCAGAAATGCTCTGGGATATTTCACTGTATTGGTAATGAGTGAAAACAGCAACAAGATTCATTACAGCTAGGGCAGTTTGGGAGGAATAATTTAAAAAGGAAAAAGAAAAAGTCATTGTAATAAACTATACACTGTGCTTTTCATCTGCGGGAGAAGAGATTTGGTGGTGGGAAGCTTTCTGATTTAATAATTAGTAAGGTGAACTCTTGGTTATTTTAAAGATAGCATTTGAATAGAAGAGAAATTGCATGGTAGGTATGTGACTGCCACAATATACATTGAAAAACTTATAAAGATGTGGGTTTGCCACAACAAAACAAAACAAAACTAAACTGACAACTACAAATGAGAGACATTCTGCAGGGGAGAGAGAGGGAGAGGGACCAAAACAGGGGTGGGAAGAGCACAAGGGACTCTGGTGATGGTGCACGGGTGCACTGGTGATGGAAATTCTAGGGGGACTACACCTGGAAAAAGAAAGCAAAATTGTACAAAAATGAACAATGATGTACAAATATATAAATAAATACTAAAAAAAAAGACTGATAAAAAAGATGTGGGTTTGTAGTAGGGTTCTCAGTTATCAAGCCAACAGCTGTCACTAGGAAGGGAAGGGAGTCAACACAATAAGGTTTCAATCAGATGGCTCCATAGATGAATGCGTGAGTGTAAGTGTGTGTGGGGGTGGGGTGGGGGGTGATGGCTTCTGTCAGTGTGAATTCTCAGAGAATGTCCTTTCCTTGGAAGAGTGGTAATTTTTATAATTAGATTACATAGGACATTATATGGGTTAGCCAAAATGAAAAACCACTCAGGTAAGAACATTTACTCATGGCAGCTTTCAAGCATGAAAAACTTTTCTTGGATTTTCAGGGAAAATGGCAGATGGACAGGAGCTTTGCGTCATTGCTTCCCTCAGTGACAAAGCGGGTCTGTGTCTGGAGGAAGCACCTTGTTTTGAGCTGAGTTGGGGAAATAAGAACCAGTGTATCCCTAGGGAGGAAAGACAGAGACCATTAGAGAAGGCAGGAGAGGCTAAGACACTGTGAGTCCAGGAACTGCCCAGGACATTGGGAGAGATACCCGCCCTTCTCCTCCGGGTACCCTGGAGATCCTGACCCAGGCATAGAGCGAGAGCATAGCCAGCTCAACAAAGGGCCCCCTGGTGGTCTGGGACTTGTTTCGGCAGTAGGAAGAAACACTCCTCTGTATCACATGCAATTTCCTGGCTCCCAGAGTTATCTGTCCCTAGTTTGGGGGTTTGGGGGAGGAGCCCATCTATCCCCAGTGAGATCTGTAGTGCTTCCCCACTATAGCCAGAAAGTGTGAGAGTCTAGAGAGTGTAAGCCTCCCAGGCACATCACTTTCTGCTGAACAAGAGGCTCCTACACTAGCTTTGGTGGCCAGTGACCAGGGTAGACACTTGCCCCTCCCCCTGTGCGAACTCTTGGTTGGTTCTCAGCTGGGGAAGCCATAAAATGCTAGTTTCCCCTGAGACCAATCTACAGAACAAAGGAAACCCAAGTTATCTGTGCCTGATTTGGGGATTCCAAAGAGGAGACTACCTATCCCCAACACAATCTCTGGTGCTTCCCTACTATGGTCCCGAGAATATAGGCCTCTCGGCAGATCACAATTTGTTTAACAAGGGGCTCCTGGACTTGCTTTGGTGGCTGGAGGAAGCACAGTCTCTACTCTTGCACAAACTCTTGGCAGGCTCCCAGCTTGCATAGCCAGAAAGTACAAGTCTCCCCAAAGAGCACAGACTATTGAACAAAGGGCATCCTCATTACTCATAGCTACTGAGGAGAGTGAGAAAAGGTACCCACCTTTCCTCAGCTGGTACTCACAGGCTACCCAACACTCTCCACTTGCTACTGCTGGAAAGGGCAGGTCTCCAAGGGAGATTGCAGCCTGAGCAGCAAGGGACACCTGAGCTAGCTTCAGTGATCAGGAGAAGTACCCGCCTCTCCCCTGCATGACCTTGCAGGAAGATAGATCCAGCAGTCCAAGAAGATTGGCTTTGGCAGGCCATTAGGCAGCCTGAAAACTACATAGCCATAGCTTCTAATATTGCCTGCCAGTGGCTGGAGCCCACAACTTGTCCCCCCATTACATTCCATGCATGACGGCTTCAGGAGAAAGGAACAGTCCACCAAGCCAGGAGAATTCAGAGATAGGCTACAGCCAAAGGGCTAGTTCAGGCTAGGGTTTCTGGGAGATCACCACTGGGGGAACCTGCCCTGACCCACTTTCACCAGATGGGCATTGCATATCACTCCAACCTCTCAAGTGGCAACAGCACTAAAGGAAGATTATGCCCTTGGCAATCTGCAGCAACCCCCACACTCCTGCATCCTTAGTGCACGCAGTGAAGGCAGAACTAAATGGAATCTTGTGCTCCAGTCACCCTGATTTGTGATGAAGTTCGAACCAAAAGTACAGCATCCCAAACCACACCCTAGCCAATACCCTGCCACCTACAATTCTACCTCAAGACAGCCACAGTGGGAGAGGCTATAGTTGAAATTTAAAAAGCAATAGGGCACACCAGTAAACTTAATGAGGCTGAGGAAGTGATTCTGTGAGAAACAAGTAGGGTAGTGGAATACAAAAAGACCATATAAAAGAATAAGACCTAAGAAAAATTAAGACAACATAAGAGACTTGTGAGACAGCATAAAGACAAAATATATTTGTATCATAGGAATTCTAGGAGAAAAGAGTAGAAATCTTATTTGAAGAAATAATAGTTGAGACTATTTATAATAGGCAAGATTTGGAAACAATGCAAATGCCCAAAGATAGATGACTGGATCAAGAAGATGTGGCATGTATACACAATGGAATAATATTCAGCTATCAAAAAAGATAAACTAATGCCATTTGCAGCAATATGGATGGAGCTAGAAGGGATTATGCTCAGTGAAATGAGTCAGAAGGAAAAAGAAAAATATCGGATGGCTTTACTTATAGGAGCAATATAAGGGAAAAAATAAGGGATCAGAGAAAAATAATAAGAATAAAAAACAAAATGAGACAAAAATAAACAGGCAACTATAAATCAGGAACATTCTGTGGTGGGGGGAGGGAGAGAGTGGGATCAAAACAAAGACAGGAAGCGCACAAGGGACTATGGTGATGGTGCAGGGGTGAATTGGTGGTGGGAATTCTATAGGGACTACACCTGAGAAAAGAAAGAAGACATTGTACAAAAATGAACAATGATATAAATACATATATATATATATATATATAAATAAGTAAATTATTGAAAAAAGAAAGAGTAGCTGAGAACTTTTCCAAACTGGAGAAAGAAACAGATATCCAGATCCAGGAACATTAGAGTGCCATATAAATTAAACCCAAACAGATACTCACCAGGACATATTATAATTAAAAAGGCAAAAATTAGAGATAGAGAATCCTAAAAGCGGCTAAAGCAAAGAGTAATATATAAGGGGGCCTCCATAAGACTGTCAGTGGATTTCTAGCAGAAATCCTACAAGTCAGAGCATGAAAGATAGCATGAGACAGTCAAAGCTCTGAATGTAAAGGACCTCAAACTAAAAATCCTCTATCCAGCTATTTAACACTCAGAATTGAAGGAGTGATGAAGAGCTTTTCAGACGAATAACTCAGGAATTCTTCTCCTCTAAATGAGTCTTGAAATAAATATTAAAGAGTCTGATATAAAAACTAACTTGGAAGCCATAAGTCTTCAAAAACAATATGGTGAGGAGGAAAGTAAAAATGCACTCAGATGGAGTGAACCCAGAATTAACTTTCTTTCAATTTAAGATGGAGTCTAAATGTACAACTGTACATATAAACCACATGGTAATCTAGGGGGAAAGTAGTCAGAAAAAGAGCATAAAAATAAAATGTACCTAAACAAGAAAGATAGCTTTAAAAATACAATAGAAGAGAACAAAAGAAGGACACAAGTTCAGGGACAAACAGCAAAATGGCAATTAATACATATATATCAACGCTCTCCCTAAATATCAATGACCTGAACTAAAAGGTACAGGGTTGGGTCAGAAAACAAAATCCAGCCTTCTGTGGTCTACAGGAGATCCATATAAGTTTCAAAGATAAATAAAGGCTCAAAGCAAAAGATTGAAAAGGCCATCAATGTATAACAAAATGTTAATGCTCTAAAATAATCTTCCATTTGGTCTACTCTTCTTCCATAGCTTTCTCCAGAATTTTCAATCTCCTGTATTGATCTTTTCATATATTGCATCACCATTATTTTCTTATATAAAGCTTCCATTTCTATCTTTTGTTAACTGATTTTAAAGGACATTAATTTGTTTTTCTGGGTTTTCTTCAATATCTTGATCAGCTTTTCTGTGTTTGCTTTGGTATGTCTTTGAATTGCTCTATCATGGCAAATTTGAACTCTACAACTGATAGGAAGAGAAGACCTTCCATGTCTTTGGATTTTGGAAAGTTGTTCTCGCCTCATGGCAACATATTCCCTGAAGACTCAAGGTGCAATCTGTTGCATTTTTCCACCTGCCCATTGTGTTTTTTAAAGTTTGCTATTTTTTAAGTGTCCGTGGCAGTGACTTAAATGTGCACAGAATCTATAGTTTTCCAGCAGGTGGCACTGTGGATTTTTTTTAGCTTCCCAATTTCAAGTGATTTTAGATGTTTGGCCTTTCTGGTCTTCTAGACATCCTATGTCTGGGATACCTGGACTTCACATGCTGAGTCAGGGGGTTGCAGAGGGACCTTGAGGGGTCCAATTGTTGATGAGAGTTTGTGGGAGGGGTGCTGGCTTGTTTTTCTTTTCTTTTCTTTTTTTTTTTGTGCCACAGATATCTTTCCTCTCTGGTGTTCCAGACCCCAGTTGCTGCACTCTGTGGACAATGCGTGTACTTCACAAGGTCAGTTAGTGCCAGTCCCAAGGGGTGAAGGAAGGGGAATGTAGTTTGGCACATTGTCCTTATTTTTTTCACTGGGGACTGGGCCAGAGGGCACACTCTATTTCTCCCACACGTATTTCCCTCAGTGAAGTGTGTGCCTCCACTCCATTCATCTGTCTCTTCTCCAGGGCTGATGGCCAAAAAGGAGTGTAGCTCCCAGAGGTTTGCACAGCAGGCTCCTGCCCAGAATCACAGCATCCAAGCATCACTTTCTACTCACATTTTGTTGAATGGAGTTGCATCTTTTCAGTGTCCCTTCTGGTGCAATTTGTGCTGTTTCCCAATATTCAAGAGGTATTTCAGTTTCATTCCAATCATGGTACTCTGGGTTTTGTGTCCTCACTTTCAAGTTATCTTCCTGGGAGCAAAGTAGAGGACCTCCACTGATGCCAACTGGTCAGTAAACTTCTTAACATCAGTCCAGGCAATGACCTTTTTTTGTTGTTATTTTTATTTGTGTCTTTTACATTACTGTATATTCCCCATAGGTTTCCCACCACCAATTCACCCGTGAACCATCACCACAGTCCCCTGTGCTCCCCTCTCCCCCATTCTGAGCCCCAATCCTTCCCCTTCTCAGAATTTCATCAAACTAAAAAGCTCTATGTAGCAAAGAAAACCATTAGAAAAACAAAAAGTCAACCTAATGATAGGAGAAAATATTTGCAAGTCTTATATCTGATAAGGGGTTAATATCCAAAATATATAAAGAATTCATACAACTCAATGATAGAATACAAATAATCTGATTTATGAAATGGACAGAGGTTGTCTTAAAGAAGATATACAGATAGCCAATAGGTACCTTAAAAGATACTCAGCGTCACTTATCATTTGGATAATGTAAGTCAAAACCACAATGAGATTTCACCTCACATTTTGTTAGTAGAGTGGGTATTATCAAGAAGTGAAGTGTCTGTGAAGATGTGGAGAAAAAGGAATGCTCATGTACTGTTGGTGGAAATATACATTGGTACAGTGACTATGGAAAACAGTATGGAGGTTCTTAAAAAAATTTAAAATAAAACTACCACATGACCCAGCAATTCTACTTCTAGGTATTTATTTGAAAAAACAAAAATACTAATTAATAAAGGTACACGCATCCCTCATGTTTATTGCAGCATTATTTAGCATAGCTAAGATATGGAGATTGACGTGTCCATAGGTGAATGGATGGATAAAGAAGTTGTAGTATACATTCATGTGTCGCTCAATGATGGGGTTCATTATGAGAAATGCATTAGGTGATTTCATTGTTGTGTAAACATTATAGAGCATAATTACAAAAAATCTAGATGGTATAGCCTACTGCACACCTACACCATATAGTATGATCATATATGCTGGTCATCCATCGATCAATGCATTAAGTGATATATGACTGTATATATACAGTGGAATGTGATTCAGGCATAAAAAAAGAATGAAACCTTGCCCTTTGTGAATATTCAGATGATTCTTGAGGGCAGTATTCTAAGTGAAATAAGTTCAATAGAGAAATACAAATATTGTATGGTCTCACTTATGTGAAATCTAAAAACAAACAACAAAAACTCATAGAAAAACAGACTGGTGGTTGCCAGAAGTGGGAGTAGGACATGAACAAAATGGGTTAAAGAGGTCAAAAGATATAAGCTTCCAGTAATAAAAAAGTAAGCTGTGTATGTATAGCATAGTGACTGTAGTTAATAACACTGTGTTGCATATTTGAAAGTTGCTAAGAGAGTAAATCTTAAAACTCCTCTTCACAAGAAAAAAGTTATATCTGTATGGGAACAGATGTTAACTCGATTTATTACATAATCATTTCACAATATGTACAAATATTGAATCAATGGAAACTAATGTAATGAAACTAATATAATGTTATGTCAATTATACCTCAATAAAAATCAATTAAAATTTTTCCATAGTAAACATACGTCTTAAAGATTAAGTTGCTGCTTTTCCACAAGATTGGAAACATTGGAAAAAGAAAATCCAGTGGCCAGGAGTGGAACAGAGGCGGCTCACACTCCCTCATGACTATTTCTTTACATAGGTCAAGTTCCTATAATGCCATTAATCATGTATGGCAGTTTAGAAATATCCCCTCTGAATTTATGAATTTTTGAGCTTCTTGTAGAAGGAAATGTAGATATAGCAAGTAAGTACATCATTCTAAAATAAATGTATATGGAACTAAACTGAAAGAGTATAACAGGAGATTAGATGGAAAGGGAGGTCAGGACCAAAATGTGGAGGGCTTTGATGATACTTCTGAAATATTTTCCAGCATAGTCTGTGACTGTGCATCATTGTGTCTTATGTAAAACAGAACATTTTCAACACAGCTATATGGCAAATAGAAATTTGGAAACTATCCCACTTTTTACTGCAGTGCCTGTACAAGAAGTGATCAGTCCTTTTTTTTTTTTTTTTTTAATATTCCAGGAACTCATAGTTCACAGGCACTCACTGGAATATGTCACAAGCAATTTGACTGAAGAATTGCATATACCTTGGGTCTGAGACCAAGTGTGAGAAATTTCATCCCATCAGAAAAACCAGTGAGATAGCTTAAAGTAATGGAAACTGGCACTTTAGACTATACCTGTCTTTTTCCATCTCTGTTTATGGTGCCTGGATAATGCCTTTGAAGAAAAAAAAACAGAAACAGTTTTACATATTATAGTTAAAGACAGAAGAAAGACAAAATGAGAGGATATAGAAATATGATACAGTATTTAATTTAGGTCTTAACTGAGATCTAAAAAGTAGCATGCAAACGAAAATTCATACTGGGGCATCCCACAGGCCAGTATGATCCACTGTCACTAACAAAGCTGAGGCTATCTGCTCTTAAACAGAAATATAGGACTACAGTCTTTCCTTCTATCCTCGACCTTCTGTAGTGGATCAAGATGGTATTTGTCAGACAAAATTGATTTACTACAGGGTTGGAAATCAAACACTGAAGTTTAAGAATGAATAACTTGCAAGCACATAGCATGGTTACCTATTGCAGATTTAAATGGCTTAGTTGTAGGAAAAGAAGTAGTAAAATAAAAATACTTAACATTTATATGAATGTTTACCATTTCAAAGATCATATGCTTTGAATTAATGTTCATGACATAAAGACATAGGTATTTGTATTAGTCTATTCAAACTACCACAACAAAATACCACAGAGCGGGTGACTTAAACATTTATTTTCACACGGTTCTGGAGGACAGAAGTCCAACATCAAGATTCCAGAGATGGTTCCTAGTGAAATCTCTCTTTTTGCCTTTTAGAGAGTCACCTTCTCAGTATATTATCACATGACCTTTCATCTGTGCTTGTATGGCAAGAGAGAGAGAGCTCTTGTGTTTCTCCTTATGAGGTCACCAAACTTTTCAGGTTAGGGATCCACAATTATGACCTCGCTTAACCATGACTCCTCCCTAAAAGCCCTATCTCCAACTGTAGTCACAGTTTAGGGTCAGGACTTCAATATAATAATTTTGGAGGGATATAACTCAATCCATAAGACTATTATTAATCATACTTTACTAATGATAACATCTAGACTCAATGAATTTTGGTGATTTGCATATTTTAATAAGTAGTAGGTGCCAAGACTAGATTTCAGAGCTGTTAAACTTTAGTCCTATGTTTTTTTTCTATTATATCATGTTGCCTTATTTGAATGGGTTATGATGTAGTCATTCTACTTTAATATTCTGGAAGCAATTATAGAGAATTGATAAAAGTACTTTTATGCTTGTTAGAGTTTACCAGAAAAAAACACCTTTAAGCCTGGTTTTTTTGTTTTGAAAAGTTATTAGTGATTCAATCTCTTCAATACACATATAGGCATATTGAGAAGATCTATCTCTCCTTTGGGTTTTGGTAGATTGCATCTTTTAAGGAGTTGGTCTTTTTAATCTAGGTTATCATATTAGTGATCACATCATTGTTTATAATAGTTTATTTTTTAATATGCATTGAATAATTAGTGATATTTCTTGTTTCATTTCAAATATTAATAATTTGTGAGTTCTTTTTCATTAGTTTTCTTGGCTAGGGGCTTAATTAAGATTAATTTTATCAATCTTCACAAAGAAATAGCTTTTAGTTTATTTTCTCTACTGATTTTCTTTCAGTTTCATTGATTTCTGCTCTAGTTTTTATTATTTCATTTCTCCTGCTCACTTTGGATTTAATTTACCCTTTTCCTAGTTTCTTTGTGGAAGTTTGGATTATTGATTTTTAGATCTTTCTTCTTTTCTAATATATGCTTTCAGTGCTATAAATTTCTTCCTAAGCACTTTTGTTGCACCCACAAATTTTGAAAAATTACATTTAACGCCAAATATTTATACTTTTCTCAAGAAACTTCTTGACCTGCGTGTAATTTAGAAGTGTGTTGTTTAATTTCCAATTATTGTGTATTTTTTCAAATATCTTTTGTGAATGATTTCTAATAGTTTAATTCGATTGTGATCTGAAATCTATTTTTAAAATTTGTTAAGGTGTGTTTTTTTTCTAATATATATTTCTATTGTTATTTATATCTTTTACATTTTGTATTCCCCTTGGGTAACCCACCACCAATTCACCCGTGATCCATCTCCATGGTCCCTTGTGTTCTTTTCTACTCCATTTTGTGCCCTTATCCTCCCCCTCCCCCCACCCCCCAAGTGTCTCTCCTATTTGGTTTCCCTATAGTCCTGTTATAAGTGAAACCATTCGGTATTTTTCTCTTTCTTTCTGGCTTGTTTCGCTGAGTATGGTCCCCTCTAATTCCATCCATGTCGCTGCAAATTGCATGTGTTTATCTTCTTTGAATGCTGAATAGTATTCCATTGTGTATATGTACCACATCTTCTTGATCCAGTCATCTATTTTTGGACATCTGGGTTGCTTCCATACCTTTGCTACTGTGAACAGTGCCGCAATGAACATACGGGTGCATGTATCCTTTTGGATTAGTGTTTTTGTGTCCTTTGGGTCGATTCCCAAAAGTGGGATTGCTGGGTCGTATGGAAGCTCCATATTTAGCAGTTTGAGGAATCGCCATACAGCTTTCCATAGTGGTTGGACCAATTCACATTCCCACCAGCAGTGTAGAAGAGTTCCTTTTTCTCCACATCCTTTCCAGCATTTGTTGTTGCCTGTATTTTTAATGTGTGCCATCCTCACAGGTTAAGGTGTGTTTTATGGCCCATAGTGTGGTCTATTTTGGTGAATGTTCCACATGAACTAAAGAATATATATATGCTATTAAATCCAGTTGATTGATGGTACTATTCAGTTCAACTATGACTCTACTGCTGGATATGTCAAAAACTAATAATAGAAGGGGACTGAAATCTCCAAATATAATGGTGGGTAATCTCTGGACAGATCTGTAAGTTTTTGCCTCATGGATTTTGACATGTTATTGTGAGGTGGATTAAAATTAATGATTTTTAATGTGTTTTGGGGATGTTGACCCCTTTATCATTACACAGTATGCAGGTTTATCACTAATAATTTTGCTTGCTCTGAAGACTTTTTGTGTCTGAAACTAAATAAAAATTAGAGCAGATGGCCAACAAAGACATGAAAAAATTTCCCCTAATTTTTATTACATGCTTCCTTTTACTGGCTTTTTGTTTTATTTGTTCTTTTTATAATACCTTGAGGTGAGAGGTTAGGCTTATTTGAGCTCATCTTGTTTCTTAATGTGGGCATGAATTGCTGTACACATTCCTCTTACTACTGCTTTTGCCATGTTCTATAGTTTTGGTCTTCATTTTTATTCATCTCTAGGTATATTTTAATTTTTCTTTGATTTCCTCATTTATCCATTAATTGCTCAGAAGTGTGTCATTCAATCTCCATAAATAAGAGGGTACTCATGCTTTGTTTTTGTGGTTGATTTTTTAGTTTGATAACACTGTGATCAGGGAAGACATATGGTATGGTTTCAATCTTTATGAGTTTATTGATATTTGTTTTGTGGCCCAGCATGTGATCTATCCTGGAGAATGTTCTGTCTACACTTGAGAGGAATATGCATTCATCTTTAGGGGGCGTGTCCTGTAAATATCCATTAGGCCTATATGGTCTAACTCTTCATTAATGCTATCATTTCCTTGTTTATTTTCTGTCTGCTTGATTTGCTTATTGGTGAAAGTGAGGTATTGAATTCCCCAATGATTATTGTGCTGTTGCCAATTTCAATTTTCGTTTTTTAAAAAGATTTATTTATTTATGCATACAAGCTGGGGTACAGACCAGAGGTATGGGGCAGCGAGAGGGTTCACCAGAGACAGAGTGGGGAGAAGAACAGGCAGATCGACGGAAACACACTGCTGAGGAGAGCAGCGGGTGAGGTGGGAGAGGTCTGCCGCGCCATGTGGGAATCTTCCTGGCCAGGCGTCGAACTTGTGTCGCCGCTGCCGACAGCTCCACAGTGCAGTGCCTAATTGCTGCATCACCAGGGAGGCCCTTGATAATAATTGTCTTATGTATTTTGATGCAACTTCACTTGTTGCATATTATTGATGAATATTATGTCTTCCTGATGTATTGATCCCTTAATTACTATATAGTGTCTGTATCTGCTTCTTGTTATGTTTTTATCTGGAAATATGTTTTATCTGATATAATTATGGTTATTCTTGCCTTTTGTGAGCCCCATATTCTTGTAAGATTGTCTTCCAACATTTTATTTCAACTCTGTTTATCTTTGGAGTTCAAGTGAGTCTCTTAGAGACAAGAGAAAGTTCAGTTTTGTTTTTTGATCTGAATGACCACTCTGTCTTTTGATTGATGAACTCAGTTCATTTACATTTATGGTGATTATTACTATAAGAAAAAAATTTGTTATTGTCATTTTCCTTTTGGTTTTCTGGTTCTAATTCCTTGTTCATGTTTTGGTGGAGTTTCCTCTCTTGATTTAGGTAGGAGAGCCTTTTCAATATTTCTTATAGAGGAAGCCTGATATTGGAAAACTCCCTCAACCTATTTGTCTGAGAAGACTTCATTTCTCCCTCATACCTGAAAGAGAGTCTTGGAATATATAGTATTCTTGGATTAAAGTTTTTCTCATTAAGGTTTTGAATACACCATTCTGTTCCCTCTTTTCCTTTAGGTTTTCATCTGAGAAGTCTTATGCCAGTCTTATTGGATTTTCTTGACATCTTACCTGCTTTTGCTCCCTAGCCACATTCAATATTTTCTTTATCGTGACTTCTTGGAAGTTTCACAGCTACGCATTTTGGTGTAGTTATCATTGCATTTAGATAATAAGTTGGCTTTTTTTTTAAATCTTCATGGATGTTTCTCAAAATATTAAAATATATCTATCATATAGAATGCAAAAACACTAATTTGAAGGGATCTATGTTCTCCTGTGTTCACTGAAGCACTATTTACAATAGTCAAGTTATATAACGATTAGAGTGCCCAAAAACATATATGAGTAGACTAGGAGGATGTGGCATATATACACAAAATAACACTACCGAGTTATCAAAAACGATGAATTTATTCCACAAGGACATGTGTGGAATCAGTGAGGATAATGCTAAGTGAGATAAGTCAGAAGGAGAAAGACTAATACCAGATGGTTTCACTTGTATGTGGGATATAGCGAAACTAAACAAAGGGTCAGATGAAGACAAACTTGCAGAGAAATGAAATAAAAGGTCAGACAGAATCAAACCCATAACAAACCCAAAAGGTTTCACTGTAGAATTGTGGCTAACAGAGGTGGGTGGTGGAGAATAGTGTGTGTAGCAGACACAGTAGACTACACAACAAAGCAACAGTAACTAAAACAACTTAATATCAGGATAAAAACTGACACATAGATCAATGGGACAGGATTGAGGGTCTAGGAAAAAGCCTCACACATACGAACAAGCAATTTACAATAAAGGAGCCAAGAGCTTACAATGGAGAAAAGACAGTCTCTTCAATATAAGTGGTGCTGGGAGAACTGGACAGCCACATGAAAAACAATAAACTAGACAGCTATCTAACACAAAATATAAACATTAATTCAAAATTGATTAAAGGTTTGGATGTGAGACCTTAAACCATAAAATACATAGAAGAAAACTTACATAATACTTGATATAAGCCTCAGAGATAGTTTGGGGGCTCAACTTGACAAGGGAATCAAAAACAAAAATGAAGAAATGGGACCACATCAAACTAAAAAGCTTCTGCACAATGAAAGAAACTTGAATCAAAATGAAGACATCCCACTGAATGGGAAAAGATATTTTCACATCATAGTCTGAAAAAGGGTTAATAGTCTTACAATACAAATAACTCGCAACGTTCAATGATGACAAACAACCAACCCAATTAAACAATGGGCAGAGAATAAATAGACACTGTCCCAAAGAAGACATACAGATGGCCAATAGGCACATGAAAAGATGTTCATCATCTTTTATTACTGAGAAATGCAAATCAAAACAACAGTGTGATATCATCTCACACCTATAAGAATGGCTATTATCCAAAAGAGAAGAAGCAACAAGTGTTCAAGAGGATGTGGAGAGAAGGGAATCCTTATATACTGTTGGTGGGAATGAAAATTGGTGTGGACATTACAAAAGCAGTATAGAGATTCCTCAAACATTAAAAATAGAAATTCCATGCAATATAGTCATTCCATTTCTGGGTATTTACAAAAAAATACAAAATCCTAATTTGAACAAATACATGAATCCCCATGTTTATTGTAACACTGTTTACAACAACCAAGAACTGGAATCAACCTCAGTACCCTTCAAAAAATAACTGGATAAAGGAGATGTGGTATATAATCTTCATCTATAAAAGTGAAATCCTGCCATTTGAAACAACATGGATGGACCTAGAAGCAATTATGCTTAATGAAATAAGTCAGACTAAGAAAAAGCAATGTCATATGTTATTCATATGTGGTATATAGAGAAAACAAACAGATAAGCTATATAAAGCAAAAATAAACTTTTGCACACTATGACAAATTTGTTGTTACTAGATGGAAGAGGAAAGGAGGTTAGCTAGGTTGGGGGGAAAGGAAGACAAAGGTACGGTGAAAGCTGGATTTGGACTTTTAGTGGCTAACTCAATGTAGTATATAAACATGCTGATTCCCAATGATGAACATGTTAGTTCAATAAAATAATAATAATAAAAGTGATTGAAAAGAAAGGACTTACAATGCAGGCTGAAGTTGAATGTTGCTCTGAAAAATGGACAAGATTTATATTTATTGAGAAAAGAATGAAATGGCATTTCAAATTCTGGACATCGCATGAGCTAAAGCACAGGAACAGAATAAGAAAAAATACCTCCTTCTAGGGGCTATATCGTATCTATTGTCAACAAGAGCTGTTATCAGGACAGTTTGGATGACTTGAAAGCTTTGAAAACATTAACATATTTTGGAGTTTATTAAGTATGGTTACATGAAGGAAGTACACCCAGTTTGGAAGATAATGACTAGGTCAATAATAAGAAATCATCAAGTCCTATCATAACGTACTTAATGGCTAATCATTGCTGCTGTGATTTCAAATTGTTGGCCCAGCTAGAGGCATATGTGGGAGAATTTGCTAACTGAAGTACAGAGAGATTGAATAAATGCCTCAGTCTCACCCAGTAAAGTATGTGGCCAAGAAAAAATCTAGGTCTATCAAACTTAAAAAGATCATACTATTTAAAGTCAGAAGGAGAAAGACAAATACTGGATGATTTCACTCATATGTGGAATGTTAAGAAACAAAACAAATGAACAGAGAAATCTAAACAAAAATAAAACATAGAAATCTGAATGTAGAATTGAGGTTACCATGAGGGGTGGGTGGGTGTTTGGCAGTAACGGGGAGACCAACAGACTACAGTTGTTTTGGATTATGGGTACTTTCAAGGTAGGAGTTTTATGGTAACACACATCTGAAAAGGTATGAAACTATTCTAAATCATAAAGTGTTGTAAATAGATGTTACCACAAAAAATATAATTTTTTTCAAAAGATCATATTATTTAAATAAAACTCTGCTTTGTCCAGATAAAAAGTCAAAAAATGGAGTGGACTGCCTTGCAAGGTAGTAAGTACCCTGAATTCTAAGTGTGCAGCCATAGGATAGATAACTATCAGCAAAAGATTTTACAGAAGTGATCCTAACACGGTGGCTAAGGAACGAGGTGTGCTTGCTGCTTAACTACTAAAATTCCCTTCGAAGTCACAGAATTTCTGATCTAATCTAAATGTTTTAAGCACACCTTTTACTGTCACACTTTCAGAGTATATGTATGAACACACACACACACACACACACACACACACACACAAACCAACAACAATAAATGGCTTTTCCCACCTAGCAAAATTTCCAAGTATCCTTCCTTCGAACTTATGCTTCAGCTTCCCAATGTCCTAAGTCATTACCTAAAATTTTTTGACTAGCAAATGTCAGTTCTTAGAAGGTTTCCTTTATTCTGAAATAAATCATTTGGCCTTTCACTAGGAATGTTGATCCCACAGAATCTTCTAGATAAATCTCAGGTTGTCAATGTTACTGCAAGGTAAAATGTCTCATGAGTATCTTGGAAGAACACAAAATGGCTGAGCCTATCTCTGCAGTAATTTAGAAACATCATAAGAGAATACCAGGCTCTTCTGTTTGAAATTAAATAAAAAATATCAAGGGTGTCACTGCACAAGTTTGGGCTATTAAAATCATATATTTTTGATAATGTTGTCACCTTTACTTAACATAGTTTGTGTTTTCCACTGAACACTATCAAAGAAAATGAACATTATAGCACATGGTACACATAGTACTCTGGTTGCCAAAGCATCTGTGAGAATTGTGTTTGATAATAGAACCTCTGATTCCCCCTCTAAATCCCCATCCTGGCTGTGGGACAGACTACCAGTTCATAACTAAAATGATCAAACAAATTCTAATAAAATGGATCTTCTGCTTTGGATAGCAAGTCAGAGAGGAAGACATAATATACAAATTCATCCATTAAGTGCTCTCTGCTGGTCTCATTGCTCACCATAGCATGAATCAGTGAACTCAGTTTCCACTCCTGGTTGTCCTACTAGTTAGCTGAACTAATCTGTTCCTCACTCATTAAAAAATATTACCTTTACTTTTTATCTTATTCATATGTTCTAAGCTTATATACTTTCTGGAATATGATAAAGTATAAGCAAACACTCACATATACAAAAGTTGTAAAAAGAAAGTAATGTAATTATATAAAGTGGTGGCCATAGTAATAATTTACATGGATCAACTGAGACAGGAGTCTGAATGCCTGATTCAAATCTTGGCTTCACCACCTGTGAACAATGATTTCTTCATCTATAAAGTGGGGGTACTCATTGTACCTCTTCTTAGGACTGTATTAAAGATTAAATGAGTAATCATGCAAAAATGCTTAGAACATTACCTGGCATGTAGTAGATACTCAACAAGTGTCACTTTTTTCCAGGTATCTGTGACTTGACTGTGGCAGTGCCTGTCAAGTATTTATCCAGTTAAATATTAATACATTTTTATACATATCTAATCACTTCCAAACTCTAAGATCTAGACTCCAGTATACTGAGAGATAGACTTGCCTCTAAATTCTATCCAAAATATAATATATATGACCAATTCTTGAGAACTTTCCAAACATTTAAGGTATGCTGTCTGGTCCACAAGATTGAGTATATTTTCATTTATTTGGAAACTTTGTAAATTTTGCCCAAGAACTAGGGATAGTTTCAGGTTTACATATTTCCTAAGTAAGAGTCAGCTCTCCCAAAGTAGGTGTGATATGAGGGACACCCCCAAACCTGCTTCCCAACAAATCCCTACGAAAATTTCTGTCTCACTGCCCTCCCTCCTGATGACCTGGCCTATTTTGAGACCTCTATATAATCAAGGAGAACTCCAGAGAATGAAAGGTTGGGGAGAGCTTTTGATGTTTATCATCTTCTAGAGTTGTAAATAGGGTAACTCAGTTCCCTTGAGCCAGTTCAGCTAGGCTTATGCCTTCTGACAGTTTCCTACATCCTGTCCAAAGGTTATCACAGAGAAACTGATATCTATCAATTCTTGAAGGAATGTCAAGAAGTGTACACAGAGAGTAAATGTTTGATTTTAGATATCTGAATTTGCAGTATAGGGGAACCAGAAGTCTTTATTGATCCTAATGTTACAGACTCATAGGGAGAGAAGAGTTTTACTATCTGTCGAAAAAAAAATTTGGAAAAGATAATTTGAATGGAGGGTAGGAAGTAGGGGTAATTTTGAAAAGATGGAAAAGATTTGAGTACTATTTAAAATGCTGGAAGAATGGACCTAGAAAGAGAGAGGAAAGATTTGATAAAGTGGCTTCCTCTATAAAAACTGACCCAAAAATGAGGTACATATTTGAAAAGTAACTACATTGGTCTTACTCTGATTGTCTCAGCCTATGCTGGCCACTCATCTTCCAGAACAAAGGGTAGTACTGTTTTGGTTTCCAGAAGTCTGTGAAAGTTGAAATTATGATGCTTACAATGAATTTTAAGTGCATTTTTCAGTCTAGTATGTGTGTTTTCTCTATCTTGCTCTAATGCACTTATTTCTGATGTTATTTTAGAAATGATCTATTTTGGTTACTTCTGCAGATCCCACACTTTCTAATAATTTTAACTTCCTCATCTGGTTCACAGAATAAGCCAGTGCCTAGCAGAAAGATGATGTGGGCTTAGCAGAATAAGCCAGTGCCTAGCAGAAAGATGATGTGGTTTTATGTGAAAAACCATACTTTTCTAAAAGAGAAGTACAGCACATCTTTCAATTCATCAGACCAATGGACTTCTCTGAGGACAATTAATAGGCCTAGATAGGAGATATGAGGTATCAGTAAGCCCAAAACTTCTCAAACTATCAGTTCAGAATTTCTACACTCCAAGGAAGCAAAGATGTCCAATTCTGTAACTCTTTTCCAATTTTACTTATGCTCAAAATGGTGCTACCAAATAAATCATTTTGACATAGCAGATTATTTGTCTCTAGCAAGAAGCAGTTTACTCAGTCTTACAAGCAATCAAGTCCATTTTTCAAGTCAATCAAAAAATAATTAAGTCAATTTGGTCAATGATATACTCTGCCAGTTAATTTAATCAGTTGACTGATAATTCAGTGTAACAAAAGATCAGTTCTGCTTCATGAAACAAAATTGATTCATTATAACCATTTACCAGTTCCATTAACCAACCAATTATTTCAACCTATCAAGCAGCTGGATTTAATAGGTCTATTCACCCCACTGGATGAGGTGAGTGGGGAAATCCTTACAAGTAGGGAAGGAGGCACAGAATATCTGAACGATTCCTGCATCTAAAGTAAGAGATTGTTCTCTTTCCTGGTATGTATTAAATGTTCCTAGCTAAAGCAAACTCATATAAACTGTATAGTAAGGGTTAATTTGTGGAGAAATAACATTGCAAGTAATAATGTATCGTTAACATGATGTACTCAAAAATAGATTGGGAACATTTTCAGATGTGTCATTCACATCTAAATTGGTTCAGACTTTTTTGATCCACTGTCAGAACCCGCCATTCCACTCTCTCTTCACTCATAATGCTTCTTCAGAGAAGTCTGATGTTAGTCTCATTGGGGTAACTTGCTAGGTTGTCTGCTTCTTCCCCTTGTCAGCTCCAGTATTATCTCCTTGTCCAGAATTTTTTGAAATTTTGCTACTATATCTCATTTTATCTAGCTATGCTGGGGTTCTTGGAGTTATACATTTATTCTCTTCTCTAGGTTCAGGAAGTTTTCCTCTATTATTGCTTTTAAAACATTTTCTGTTCCTTTCTCGCCTATCCCTCTACCATTCCCATTATTCTTATGCTGCCTTTTCTCATGGAGTCTGATAGTTTTAGGAGTTTTCTCATTTTTCAAATTTTGTTTCTTTCCTTCCTTCTCTACCCTGGTTCTTTGTACATCTGCATCTTCAATTACACTGACTATTTGCTCCGCTTGATCTATTCTACTTCCACAACTTTCTACTGAATTTTTCATATCTTGAATTTCTCTTTTCAAAACCTGAAACTCCATTTTTATCTTATTTAGAGTTTCATTTTCTGTCTTCAGTTCATTGATTTCATTTCTAAGGACATCCATTTATTTTTCTGAATTTTCTCCCATTTCTTTTAATTTCTTTATCATTGCAATTCTAAACTGTGTATCTACTAGGGAGAACATAGCTTCCATGTCTATGACTTGGAATTCTGGAAATCTGTTCCCTCTGTGTGTTGCACTATTCAGTTGAGGACTCATATTGCTGTTTGTTGGGTTCTTCCTTCGGCCCATTACTAGCTGTATGTGGGGTTTCCTCTGGGCATGGCTCCTCCTGGTCAGGGTTCTCACCTATGTGGCTGGGCTGCTGGTGGGATCTTACGGATGGTTGTGAGGCCTCTGGCCACTCTGGCTAACTCTCTGATGTAGGTCCAGGGTCTCACCAGACTGCACAGGTGCTGGCGGGGTGCTCCTGGAAAGTCTCAAGGCCTTTGTCGGTCCAGGTGGATGCTGGCAGGTTCCCATAGAAGGTTGCAAGGATTCTGTTGGTCTGAACAGGTCTCGGCTGAATCCTGCGGGAGGTCGGGAGGCCACTGCTGGTCTGGGCAGGGGCTGGAGAGGTCTTGCGAGGCCTCGGGCTGCTGCTGTGGCACGCGTCCCAGCACGAGTTCAGGGCCTCACCTGGCGGGCTGCGCACTGGCGGGCTTCCCAGCAAGTCATGAGGCTTGCACAGTTTTGAGCGGGGTTTGGTGGGGTCTTGTGGAAGTTTTTGAGACCTTTCCTGGTCTGGGAGGGGGCAAGAGGGTTCTCCCAGAAGATCATGGGGTGTCTGGCCCTTCTGGTACCTCCTCACAATGGGATTCCATGGGCTCACCAGTCCGGTTGGGGGCTCATAAACTAACTTTACCTCAGTGAACATAATTTGAAAAATATTTTATAATGTTTTTTTTTCATACATACAAGCTGGGGTACAGGCCAGAGGTGTGGGGTGGCGAGAGGGCTCACCAGAGACGGAGTGGGTAGCAGAACAGGCAGATCAGAAATACACTGCTGAGCGGAGCAGCGGGCAAGGCATGAGAGGTCTGCCTCGCCATGTGGGATTCTCCCTGACTGGGCGTCGAACTTGTGTCGCCGCTGCCGACAGCTCCACAGCGCAGCGCTTAACCGCTGCGCCACCAGGGAGGCCCAATTTGAAAAATATTTTAATATGAAGAAACTCAATTTTTAATATTTATTAAATATAATGTAATAATATAAACATGTCAAATGTCCTGCTTTACATTAAAAAAAATTGTCAGTCCTTTGCCTGTGTATTGCTCCATATGTACACACCCACACTCACCTTCCATCAAACCTCCATGCCAATGCTCTAACCACTTCCTTCCCCTTTTCCCTTCTCCTTTCTCTGAGTTTTCTCTGGTAATCAGTAAATTTTTTTTATTTGCTGTCTTTTGCTAGCATGTTTGTTGTTTATTTATACTCCACAGATATATGAAGCCATTTGTTATCTTTCACATTCTGACTTATTTTACCTAGCATAACCACTTCAAAGTCAATCCATTTTGTCCCAATTGGCAGTATTTCATCTTTTTTAATTACTGAGTTATATTCCATTGAGTATGTATGCCACAATTTCATTATCCAGTTGTCTGTAGATGGGTACTAGGTGAGTTACATGACTTGGCCATTGTGGACAGTGCTGTGATGAACATAGGGGTACATAAGTCATTTTGTATTAGAGTTTTCATATTCCTTGAATAAATATCTAGCAGAAGCATTTGTGGATTATACAGGATTTCTATTTTTACTTTTTCAAGGTAGCTCCATACCATTTTCCATAGAGTTTGAACCAAATTGCATTCCTACAGTGGAGTAAAGTCCCTGTTTCTCCACATCCTCACCAAAATTTGTTTTTTCCATTCTTTTTGATATGGGTCATTGTCAACGGGGTGAGGTGATATTTTTAGATTTGTATTTCCCTAATAAGGGAAGCTGTATAGTTTGAAGTCAGGGAGCATGATACCTCCATCTTTCTTCTGTTCTCTTAGAATTGCTTTCACTAGTCAAGGCTTGCTGTTGTTCACTATTCAATACAAATTTTATAATTGTTTGTTCTATTTTCTTGAAAAAAGTCATAGAGATTTATTTAGGTATTGCTTTGACTCTGTTAATTGCTTTAGGTAATATGCCCATTTTAATAATGTTTGTTCTAGTTTTGAGCCAGAAATCTTTCCATTTCTTTGTGTCTTCTTTTATTTTCTTTAACAGATTCTTATAGTTTTCAATATATAGGTCCTTCACCTCCTTTCTGTTTACTCTCAGGTATCTCATTCTTTTTGGTACAATTATAAATGGGATTTTTTCACCCCCCCTTCTGTTTCTGTTACAGCGCTGCATGTTGAAATGCACCTGATTTTTGTGTATTGATTATGTATCCTGCCACTTTACTGTATTCCTTTATTATTTCTGGTTGACTATTTGGGTTCTATCACTACATACTATCATGTCAGTTGCAAACAGTGACAATTTCACTTCTTTACCAATATCATTACTAATTTCATTTACTAAGATACATAGTGACTTTATAAAATGATAGGTGTTTCTCCCCAGAAGAAAGAGAAACACGAGAGAATATAAACAATTGGGACTACATGAAATTAAAAAGCTTCTGCACAGCAAAAAGAGACTATAACCAAAACGAAGAGACACCATACTGAATGGGGGAATATATTTGCACACTACACAACTGACAAGGGAACAATATTATAGATCTATAAAGATCATATATAACTCAACAACAAAAAAAAAGAACAAATAACCCAATCTAAAAATGGGCAGAGGGCCTAAATAGGGGCTTCTTCAAAGAAAATTACAGATGGCCAACAAGCACATCATAAAAACGTTCATCATTACTTATCACCAGGGAAATGCAAATGAAAACCACAATGAGCTGCCACTTTACACCAGTGAGAATGGCCCATATCAAAAAGACCAGAAACATAAAGTGCTGGCGACTGTGTGGAGAAAAGGGAAATGTTTTACACTGTTGGTGGCAATTAGATTGATCCAGCCCCCGTTGAAAGCAGTGTGGAGGTTTCTCATTGTTTTCATACAACTCAAAAAGATCACTTCTAGGTATCTACCCCCAAAATACAAAAACACTAATTTGAAAGGAAACCTGCACTCCTGTATTTATAGCAGCATTATTTACCATAGCCAAGATATGGAGACAAACTATGTGCCCCAAAACAGATGAGTGGATCAAGAAGATGTGGTATATATACACAATGGAATACTACTCAGTGATCATAAAAGATCAACTCATGCCATTTGCAGCAATATGGATAGAGCTGGAAGGGATTATACTAAGTGAAATAAACCAGAAGCAGAAAGATAAATATCAGATAGTGTCACTTATATGTCAAATATAGAGAAACCAAACAAAGGGTCAGACAATGACAAACTTTAAAACCAGTCCCTGAAAGCTGACCATAGATCTGCAACTTTCAGAGGGAAAGGGGTGAGAATGGGATGGAGAGGACAAGAGCACAGTAGACTGTCATGGAGGACTATGGGTGTTTTGGTGGTGAGAGAGCTATGGTGACTACACCTGATGGGGAAATCCTATACTGTCTAAATACTACCAAGGACACAAAACAATGGTACTTTAATTAAAAAAAAAGAGACAGGTGTTTCAATTCTCCATGGACATGAAAGATTATTTAAAGCAATGAAGGAAGAATGGAATTAAAACATGTCTTAAAAAATCCATAAGAAAAAAAAATTTTTAAAGTAGCTAAGAAAGTTTTCATATATATGCATATTTTTGTGTTTATGTAAACCTTACTCTGCAAACTCCACATTATATACTATGGCATATAAAGGAAAAATAAAGATTAATATTAATGTTTTATTTTACTCAACAAACAATATGCTGCTAAATGATCTCCACATCCTACTATTCTGTATTAGTGTGTGTCTAGCTAGTGTATCTTCATGGCAGATATATAAGATTCCACCATTCCCCTAATATTTTTCTGATATTTTACCTAAATATCAGGAAAAACTAACCAGAGTCCAAAACTATAAACCTGACTTTATTTAGCAATAGTTTTTAACTTTGGGAGGATTTCAGGTACCTAGAGAATGTGATAAAAGCTAAAGATTCCAGAAAAATGCTTGTGCATACATACAAATTTTTTGTCATATAATTTCTAGGAGTTCATAGACTTGAGGTTAAGGGCCCTGTCTTGGTTTCTTCTTGCCTCAAGCACAGTGCATCGTTTCCTGGCTGAAGATAACATTTTTACCAGGATGCTAGTGAGGTAGCTTTCCAGAATCATGCTCCTTGCTTTCTCTGTGCCTCAGATACTATGCTGATGAAGTGTGGATAGTGACATAGCTCAACTTAACTTGGAGTCCTTGGGAGACTGGCATGGTGCCACAACTGCTAACCCTGTCTTGGAGGCTAATGTGTCAGCTCATGTGTAACAATAACATAGTAAAAATAACAGAACAGGAACTCCCCAAACCTTTATTTCACCCAGCACATTGACAAGCATGCAAAACCTGACTGGAGGTGTAATTTTTTTTGCCTTATATCTACATTAATTTTTCTTCCTGATTTCAATTAGCCAAACTTGCATGGAGACATTACAGACAGTTCAACCCCACCTCAGAGCTGTGCAGACAGCTCTTGCTGCCAAGCTGTCTATCACCAAGACAACTAGGCCAATGTGCTTTGCTCTGGGTAAATACCTCATCAGGGCCAGTTGCTGGAGTCTCTTTGCAATGATCTTGTATCAGATCAAAAATCCTAGCCATACAAAATATTTTTGAAAGTATGTGGGTTATTAATAATAAATAATCATGAATATTTTAAAATAATTATTTATGCTGATTGATAGGGTACTGACTTCCAGAGATACTCTCGCTTGAAGGCAGGTTGATTTGAGAGATCTAGAAAAACTTTCTCCTCCCGTGTAAGTCTGAAGTTCCTCTATTTGTGAGTCATTATTATTTTTTTCCTTTGCATTAATCATAACTTCCTTCCAACACTTTCTTCTAAGCCACAAATTTCCCTGAAGTGGTCATCATTAACAGAGTCTCTTCTTTCAAGTATTTTCAATAACAAGGAATGATAAATGGTAAGATGGTTGGCAATTTTAGCACCAAAGAAAAATGGAGAAGATGGGTTAACTGTTTGGACATAGTCCATTTAACAAAGTGGTGTTTTGATAAGTTCAGTACCTCTAAATGAATCAAAAGCAGAAAACACTCTACTGCTATCAAATCCAAAGAAAAAATTTAAATATCCCAGGGTAAACCCAGCTGGGCTTTTGGGTCCTTCGAGATTTTCCAGAGGTGCCAAATCATTGTATTCCTCCCATCCAGGCTCCATTACAGCCGATGCTCCCTGAAGAGCTTCCTGAGCAGCCCCTCACAGTTTAATTGTTTGTTGGTCTCCTTGGCGGCAGGTGTCTACTAATCAAAGGCTTAAGAAGGTGTGGGGTTTAGGAGTCAGCCCTGACTGGAAGGAAAACTTTCCATTCAGCCTTGGGCAACAATATTAGAGCTTTTTTGAATGTTATAATCAACTCTGTGCCAAGTGGGGCCCATTCTCCCCCTACACAGCCCCAGGAATCCAAAGAAAGAAGTGTTTTCAATTCTCGTCAGAACGTCTGATCTCCCACACTGCAGACCAAATAAAAACAGTCTGGGCCAATTTTGCCTCCTCCTGCCCCCATCTACTGTGGAATCCGCCTGGAAGAAACTCAGGAAAGTTGGCGTCAAGCCAGCACTGGCCTTCTGTAGAAGCAGAAAAATTCCCTCACCTTTCCTGCGTGGACCATCCTAGACACCAAAGCAAGAGCTCCCACCTCAGATGAGGAAGGTCAGTTGTGGGTGACAGCTGAGCCTCAGATGGGATAACAGAACAAACAAGTTCTGACTCTTGACTTGGTATTTTCTGTGTGCTTGTAACTTTGTCAGTTATATTTTCTTGTAGTGTGTAGGAGGAAAAGTAGAAAGAGTTGCTGAGAGTTGAATTGACCAGAAATTGATCTCAATACCAGTTTATATAGTTTACAAACTATAACATTAGACAACATATTTTACAGACCAAGGATCTCATCCCAGTTTTCCCACTGACTAGCTGTTTGATCTTAGCCAACTCCTTACCCCAAACGTCATACAAATGGGGGAGTTATACCAGAAGATCTCGAGATCTTTAAGTCTTGTAGTTTAAGTCACTTATGGGACCCTGAATTTGGAAAACACCTCTGGGATTAGCCGCTTGACAGTTATTATCCATCCCATCCCTGATCTCCACTAATCGCAACAGACTTTGGTCATATCTCCTGAAGTCATTTTTCTTGGGACCTTTCTAGGCCTAGGAAGGGGAAAGAGGAATAGGCAATACCAGACCAGATCCACAACAGAAATCCAGGTGGCCATGCTCAAAGTAAGAAAAGCTAAAAACTGCAGGTGTCCAGGCCAGAAATGCCAGTTTATGAGCTGATAATAAGGCAATAGCAGTTTTTCCTTAAGAATTTTACCAAGCAAAGGCTTGTCAGATGGCTAAGGGATACCCTGGAGAACACAGCTTAAAACTACCACAGCCAAGGCCCAGGCTGGGCTAGCTAATGTATCCTGAATATATTAAGGAAACAATAACTTCTCCAGAGCAGGAAAATCAGGAAAAGAGGATAGGAAAGTTGTTGGGAAGAAAACTATAGCAGGAAATGCATCTAAGACCCCAACAGAAGGACACAAGGACAGGAAATCATTTCATGCAATAGGGTTATCAACTATGCACAACAGGAGATGATGTCAAAGGCCTGGATAAAACATATTGGAATGAGGACTCTTGGAAGCTAAGATTCCTTTAGAGATCTAAATGAACAAAGGTTAAAAAGCAAATTATGAAATTTTAGATACTCTTTGAAGTAGGAAAAAGCAAGAGAGTGGAATGGGATCAAATATGGTAAAAAAATCCCACACAGCTATTGTTTGTTTGTTTGTTTTTAAGATAGACTGCTCAACACTGAAAGCTGTTGGAGAGAGGAATATGAAAAATACAGTGGTATTCTAAGCAATAAGATGCTTACAGTAGAAACACAGGCTATGTCCATACTCAAAATATTTTTGTCTGAATTTATTGAAATAAAGCTAAATTTAAAAAGGACAAGTTTAAACCCAAACTTGTGTTTTTGTGTTCATGACACCAAAGAAACAGATTTTAGTGAATTCTCCCTTTTTAACTAGTTGGTTGGTATTCTATAGATGCAGCCAGCATCTAATATGCTTTCGATTGTGTCCTCAGCCCTCAAGACCCTGGGGGTCTGAAATCTCAGCCAATTTCGCAATTTAATCCAAAACTCAAAGCAGTTCAGATTCCAAGTAACCTGTTAGCCTCTGCTAGCAAAACATCACTCGTGGTTTGAAAAATACCATTTTTAATAACCCCTTTTCATTTTCCTGGCAGGCCCCCAGCTTCACTTCAAAGTTGATTTTCCCCAGTGAGAGTACAGCTGGAAGAATCCAGAAGTTCACTGTGCCACACTCCCACTACCTTAGGCTGTGAAGGCCCAGCTCTAAGGCAGTGAAGAAGGCTGCTGTGGAGTGGGGGGAGGCGGGCAGGTGGAGGAGCAGACTGTGGATCGTGAGGAAAAGGCTTCAGCTCAGTCCTTCCCAGACACAAAACAGTGCATCACTCTCAACAGTGAATAACTACTGAAATGGAATCCAAATTGAATTTTGGATTATATCATTTTGGCTTATTTCTCAATACATTTGATAAAAAGAAACCACTATGATTTGGGCTGCCTCTTGAGTGCCATGTTGCTTTTTTTTTTCAGTGACCCACGTCTTCAGATGTCCACAAACAGATGCCAAGAAAATAAGCTATGAAGAAAAGCACCCCAGGCAAGAGTAGAAACAAGGAAACAGAACTTCATCTTTGGAGACCTAGGGACTCTTTAGACAAGTACAGACTGAACTCTCCTTAAACTCCAAGACAGTAGCCTTGAAGTCCTGAATTTTCTCTTGTATTTCTTGCTCAGTACTAGTGAAGTGAAGGTTGCCAATAAAATGACCACTTTGCTCAAAATGTTGCATTTAAACTCCAAGTCTTCTTAAAACAGTAGAGTAGGATTTAGGCCAGAAAGTGCTTTCTAGTACAAACACTAGTGCATTTTTACAAGGCAGGTAAAGCCCAAAATTATGTTACTAATTAATTTTATATTTCCTCCAGCTACCTAGAACCAACTGCAGCACAACATTCCCCAGTTGGGATTTTGCCAAGAATTCAGATAATGCCATTTATGGACCTTGCCAACAGCTGAGGTCATGCTTTCTGTCTAAAAGGAAAGAAAAATTAAATAGGGAGGGATTCATGGAAAGTACATATTAGGGGCCAGAGGCATAAGGGAGAAGAACGAGACAAGAGGTTAAAATAAAAAAAAAAAACATTCTATAGCAACCAAGCCCAAACAGACACACATACCAGAAGAGGGCCTGGAGGCTTTGAGTTTGTATAATTTTGGGGTAAAAGTAAAACAAAACAGGAGAACACAGTGATTTTAGGGAATGTTAAAGAAGTAACAATTTGATCTCAAAGAAATTACCTACCCCCGCCCAAATGTAAAGAATTTGAAAAGGGAAAGGCCTGATTCAAATATTCTCTGTTATGTGCTTGCCAGGAATGTGAATTGCTTGCTACTTGATTTTGGGTTCTGTAATTATGTCTTCTTATTTTTTCAGCACAAACGCAGATTCCAAGGACTAGAAAGAACTTAAAGTTACAAGATCCTAAACATTAGGGCTAGAAAGGACTTGGGTCTTATCTAATCTAATTGCCCCCATTCTGGGGGGGTTAGGAAATGGAATAAAATTGAGGAGAAATTTGGCCAAGTGTCACACAGTAAATTAGTGACAGAGTCAAGACTAGAACCCAGATCTAGTGGGATGGTTTCTAACTACCATTTCAAAATAAACATTTCACTGGTCCAAGAGAAAAATAAGAAAACAAAGATCATGTTTTGCTTGTTTTATAGAGAGTTAAAATTTCAAACTATTTTTAATTTTGAGACTTTCTATTTTGCTATTATCCCTTCTGTTCTGAAATTATAATCAAAGAGATTCTGTTATTTTATAATGTCCTTAATAAGTAAAATAATGAACTGGCACTCATGTGAAGCTTCAACATTTTGGGGGAAAGATTGAGGTGTGAAAACAGTAAGTCATCGACCACTAGGCCAATGCCCTGGCAGCGGGCAGGATATCGCCACTCAATAGAAGGTCTTTTCTGACCCTAAGAGGTTCCGTGTCACGCAATATGCCACTTAAGTATCACATAGTGAACAAAGCATCGGAAAGAGACTGGTTTGGCTGGGATTTGGGGTGGAAGACAAGAAAAGAAAAGAAGGGCAGAGCAGAACATGGAGATACAAACTGGCTTTTGATCATTGCCTCACCCTCATTTTTGTTATGGTAGGTACCATAACACTGATTTCATACACATTATTTCTCCTATTATATTTTCTTTGTGGCCTCCTTTAAATTTTCTTCATGAGGAAAACAGTCACAGACACTCAATTTCTGTGATATAGGCAAATTGTGTACACAATACTTGAGCGGTTAGGTGACTTGACCAAGAAAAAATTAGTTCATATAGGATTGAGACAGGACTAAATCCCAGAATTCTTTGTAGATCTCATAACCCTTTTCGAATCTACATTTTTATCCTGTGTGCATCTTCACTCAGTTCTGAGCACTACCCATCTGCTGGCTGATGATATCGTGCTAGGCGCTATCTGCCACCAAATGCCCAGCGTCACCACGCTAGGTGTCTGGCCTGAGAAGCACCAGACGGCAGAACCCTGAAAGATTAAAGATTACAAGGTGCTGAAAGTCTGGTTCCTGGCTACTCACTGGTGTGATTTGCAGTGGATAGGTGTCCCAGCAGGAGCTACTTTTTCCTCCCAGGCTAGCAAGGTAAGGACCAGAGACGTGAACTGGTGTATTAAAGTATCACCATCATCACTGCCATCCTTATCCTCATTATCAAATTTTCAATGATCCTTATTGAGATGTCTTGACCTAGAATTATCTAGGTTAATTGTTTCATCTTAGCCACCACTCAATCAAGACCCAAACGGGTAATACATACTAACATGAGCCTAAGCCAAACAGAATTTGCAAACAAGACTAACCTCAGATACTATATAAGTTATTCCAAAGCCACATTTAATGCCTTTGAGATTGCTGATATTTAAAACTGTCGATGTTTGGGAACCTATTTGGGATTCTGGCTATTTGGTACAATCCCCATCTCGGTACCCCTTTATGTGGGCAGGAGTCACATGTTTTTTAAAGCAAATGGCAAAGACTGCCATGTAAGGTCCTGCTTAAGTTGGTGGTTACCAACCTCCAGGACCCTGATTAAACACAGTACTAGGAGGTGCTACCTATTAGCCACTTGTCGTGGATCCACCAGAAACTGCCTTCATTCATAGTAAATAATCTTGAAAAAGAAACCAGTATCTCTAACTGGACAGGCACATTCCAGTATTGATCTCAGATCTGACCCATCAATAAATATTTATCTCTTAGATCCTGGTAAAATAAAACAGAGCTCAGGGACTTTGGGTAAAACAGTCATCTTCCCAGAATCACACAGGGGAAAAAGTTAATATGGTGATAACGAGCTATTTACATACCTATCTGCCTATGTTACAATAACATGCCCTTTTCATTCCTTTCAACAGCACCTAAAGGGTACTGTGGACAGCCACATTTTGTGGGTTTTTCTCCCACTCCACACATTTACCTACAGAAAGCAAATCTTACTCCTTTGAACTCTGTTTTTTGAAAGTTAGTGGGTTTTGCCATTTCACGTTTTTTCTTTTTGTTTCATTTTTCTTTCTTTTATATATGCATATTTGTCCTTTGGGAATTTTTTCTTTCTAATCTTTTAACTGAGTATTTTTTCCTTGATATTTTGTTGTTGCTGCTACCTTTTAGTTTGCTTTTTTCTACCTTTACTTTCCATGCTTTTTTTGTTTGTGTTTGGGATTTTATTGTGTTTTTGTTTTTTGGACGTGGAGGATGGATTCTTTTATATATATAATCTAGGGTTTTTTTTCTTTTAAAGTTTTCCATTTTTTCTATGTTGCTAATTTTTAAGATCTCTTTCATTTCCTCTTTGTCTCTTTTAGCTCCTCTTTTAAGAGCATCATTTTTCACTTTTTGCCGCTTACCTTCTTTTAAAATTTTTAGTAATATTTTTGCTTTGAAATAATTTTATACTCAACACCTAGTTTTCCCTATGTTAACATTTTATATTAGTAAAGTACATTTGTTACAATTAATGAACCATTTGAATTTATTCAGATTTCCTTAATTTTTACCTAGTCACCTTTCTTTGTTCCATCATCCCATCCAGAATACCACATTACATTCAGTTGTTATACCTTTTTAGGCTACTCTTGGCCCTGAAAGTTTTTCAATTTCTCAGAATTTCCTTGTTTTTGATGGTTTTGATAGTTTTGAGGCACTGGTCTTATTTCATAGAATATTCCTCAATCAGGATTTTTCCAATGGTTTTCTCATTATTAGACTGGGGTAGTGTTTGGGAGAGGAGACCACAGAGATGACAAGTTCCTATCACATCAAAAAAAGAAACACTTATCAACATGACATCACTCTTGATGTTAACTTTGTGTTTTCCAGGTTTTCCACTGTATAGTTACTCCCCCTCCTTCCATACTATACTGTTCAGAATTGAGTCATTATGAGTCGTTTAGCCCAGTCTACTCCTAGAAAGATTAAGCTCTATCTCCTGGGGGCAGGAGGTGGGATGGGGTAGGGGAGGGAGAAGAGCAAATATCTAAAGAAGTGATTTGGAATTCAGTATCACCTTATTTTTTTTTTGCTCTAATTTTTCCAGCTTTGGAAATTCTTTCAGGTTTGTCCCCATGTTTCTTTCACATGCCCCCTTTTCCCCTCCATTTATTTAACTTTTAAAAATTGCTTCCTACTTTTTTTCTTTGATATGTTTCCTTTTTCATTTCAATTTTCTTTCTATTATTTTACCCCACCTAATTTCTTTCCTCTGTTAGCTTTCAGTAGTTTCTCCTTTCCTCATTTTCCATTTTCCTTTTTCTACTGCTTTTAAAACAACACTCTCCTTTTTCAACATTCTTTTCATTTTTTTCTTTTTGCATAATATTTTCTTTATTGAAAATTTTAATGATGTGGTACATATACACAATGGAATACTATTCAGCATTCAAAAAAGACAAACACATGCAATTCGCAGCAACATGGATGGACCTAGAGGGGATCATGATCAGTTAAATAAGCCAGAAAGAAAGAGAAAATTATCGAATGGTTTCACTTATAACAGGAATATAGGGGAGCCAAATAAGAAAGTGACATTCAGCAGGGTAGGAGGGGAGGGGTAGGGTTCAAGAGGGGGGAGGAGGGGGGCACGGAGGACTATGGTGATGGCTCCACGGGTGAACAGGTGGTGGGTAACTTATGGGGAACACACAATAATGTAAAAGATACGAATAACAAAAATAAATATCTATTATATAAAAAAATAAAAAAGTTAAAATATATAAAAAAAGAAAATTTTAAATGCATTCTATGTGAAGCTGATTTCTTTGGAAATTGTAAACAATGCAAAGATGCAGAAAGAAAACTATACCTTCATTCCCAGCATCTCAGTCTCACTCCCAATATCCTAATTATCTGCTGAATTTCATAGCACCTCTGTAAAGTTCTGTGCTCCATCACAGGAATAACCAGAGGACCCTGTATGGTAATTCTTGTTAACTTTCTTCACAACTCCATTGCTCCAAAATTCATAACCATTAAGCTGGAAATTGACTAGGATGTCAAAGCAATCATCAAACATTGACCACCTTTCTTACATAGAAACATCTGCATTAAAGTCTCTGACTGGCAATGACTAGAGAAATGGTTTACATAGTCCTTCTCCAAGACTTGTAGATCCTGGTATCTGAATAGTATGAATATGTGTGTGCACTATTCCCAAATTTTCTTCTCCAAGCTCAGAGAGCTACTGGGAAGCAGTAGTAAGAAGTGACTGGGAGCCTAGAGAACTTGAGGAGGAAGGACTTGTGAGAAATGAGATATTCATATAGATATAAGGCACCAGGAAGACACCAGAAACTTTATAACTTGGTACTTAAACAGGGTTGACCTGTTTGAAAGTCCCATTTTTTGTTTGTTTTTCATTTCATAGACATTTATTGCTTTATTTAAAACAACCTCTATACATAATGGAAATATATGGTTTAAGATTTCAGTGGAATCTAGGTCTCAAGAATTTTTGAGCCTACATGTTTTTTTGGGCCTTTTAAGATACCTTTTAACTGGGCCTTTTAAGATACCTAAATAGAAAAGTTGGCTGAGTATGATCCCCTCTAATTCCATCCATGTCGCTGCAAATTGCATGTGTTTATCTTCTTTGAATGCTGAATAGTATTCCATTGTAATTAGAGGGGATCATACTCAGTGAAATCAGCCAGAAAGAAAGAGAAAAATATCGAATGGTTTCACCTATAACAGGACTATAAGGAAACCAAATAGGAGAGAGACAATCAGCGGGGGGGGGGGGGGGGGGGGGGGGGGGGGGAGGGGGGGAGGGAAGGAAAAGGGCACAAAATGGAATAGAAAAGAACACAAGGGACCATGGAGATGGATCACGGGTGAATTGGTGGTGCTACCCAAGGGGAATACAAAATGTAAAAGACATAAATAACAATAAAAATATATATTAAAAAAAAGAAAAGTTGGCTGAAAAACACCAGCAATTTGATTTTGAAATTTACTATTCTTAAATCAGCAAGAACAGATTTCATAAGGATTAGGGCAATTTCCAACACACTCGAATTCACCCCGGAAAAAGAAGCCTGGTCTACTGGAAGACATGATATAAATAATAAATTCAACAGGTTCTGGTAGTATGTGTAATGTTAAAGTGGGCAGCTGATGGCCTAGCAAGTCTGTGGAGTGGTCAGGAATTTTGAGGATAGTTTGACCAGGGACAAGAAAAAGAGCTGCAGACACCTATGGTTAGATTAGAATTGGCAACTTTGTTGACACCTACATCTATTACATAACTTTTCTTACTAGCCTTCTGGAAGTGCATAATGTGGGTTGATCCAGGATGACTTCTAAGACTGATTGGAGTGAACGGTGATCTACTTTTAAATAAAGCCAACAAACAGTATTTTCTCCAGGTTCCTAAGGGTGTGGCAAATTAGATAAAAGATAAAGTAGTCAAAAATTTTTCCCTTTCAAAGTTCTTTATTTCTCTTTCTGTGCATGGGTGAGTAAAACTCTTATACAATGAGATCATGTACTCCAGGTTCCTAAAAGGTACTTTCTATCGTCTCTGACATACTGCAAGCCTTTGTCAACTTCACTAATATTTCTTTATTATTATTATTATATTTTACATTATTGTGTATTCCCCACAGGTTACCCACCACCAATTCACCTGTGAACTGTCACCACAGTCCCTTGTACTCCTATCGTCCCCCTCCCTCACTGAATATCTCTCTCTTATTTGGTCCCCCTATATTCCTGCTATAAGTGAAACCATTCGATATTTTTCCCTTTTCTTCTGGTTTATTTTGCTAAGCATGATCCCTTCTATCTCCATCTATGTTGCTGCGAATGGCATATGTTTATCTTTTTTGATTGCTGAATAGTATTCCATTGTGTATATGTACCACATCTTTTTGATCCAGTCATCAATTTTTGGGCATCTGGATTGTTTCCATATCTTAGCTATTGTAAACAGTGCTGCAATAAACATACGGGTGCAGGTATCCTTTTGGATTAATGTTTTTGTGTCCTTTGGGTAGATTCCCAGAAGTGGTATTACTGGGTCATATGGAAGCTCCATTTTTAGCAGTTTGAGCATATAGCTTTCCATAGTGGTTGGACCAGTTTGCATTTCCACCAGCAGTGTAGGAGAGTTCCTTTTTCTCCACATCCTCACCAACATTTGTTGTTGCCTGTTATTTTAATGTGTGACATTCTCACTGGTGTGAAGTGGTATCTCATTGTGGTTTTGATTTGCATTTCCGTGATTATAAGTGATGCTGAACATTTTTTCATGTACCCGTTGGCCATTTGCTTTTCCTCTTTGGAGCAGTGTCTTTTTAGCTCTTCTGCTCATCTTTTGACTGGATTGTTGACTTTGTTTTTGTTGAGTCGTTTGAGCTCTTTGTCTTTAAAGATTTTACTGAGATGTATGACGTGTAGTGTTTTGCCTAAGTTTTCTTCCATATATTTTATGGTTTCAGGTCTAACATTCAGGTCTTTTATCCATTTTGAGTTAGTTTTTGTGCATGGTGTGAGGTAGTAGTCTAACTTCATTTTTTTTGCAGGTAGCAGTCCAGTTTTCCCAGCACCATTTATTGAACAAACTGACATTGTTCCATTGTATATTCTTTGCACCTATGTCAAAGATTAGTTGTCTATATATGTGTGGATTTATTTCTGGGTTTGGTAGTATTCAACGTTTTGATCAAAGTGGACATAAATTTTTATCCTCACATTTGAAATCTATCAGATGGTTATTGGTTACATAGCATTAAGTACTAGTTTATAATCCATAAGGATAATAATTTCCTTCTCAGTTCTAATAACATTTTAGTTTTAATACCATTTAATGACCACTTTGCACAAAATTCAGGATTCGACATATTTCGTGGAGTCATGGGATTAAATCAGAAGCTTTTACTACTTGTGACTTCAATGGTACTGTGGAGAGAAATTTGTTTAGGTTAACCAGGATATTTCACTTATAAGACAGGTTTACTCAATTCTCCTAAGAATGGTGGCTTTTAAAGTTTGTTGTTTTCAGAAGGAAGAGTTACATATACAGAACACTAGGCTCTCATTAGCTTTCATTTTTTTTCTATATATAATCACAACAAGAAATCAGTATAAATTCATACTTCAAGCAAAATCCAACTTAAATTTGTTCTCACCAACTCCTAAAAACAGTCACTTGAGAGAAAATCAGCAGAGCATCACATCACCCTAATAAAACTGTAGGTCTTATCACATGCAGCAAGCATTCTACAGAGCTAGTTTCTGCGCTCCTGTTTTACAGAATTTATTTTATACCTATTATGCCTAATAGCATTTTAAACATTGACATATACCTCCCTAATTAGATAAAGTGAAGACAAAGCTTTATCTTATTAGAAATATGATATACCATCACTTAGTCTTCAACCGTTATTGCATTTTAACTTCCATAATTTGATAATGCATTCATGAGAAACAGTCTGCAGACACTAGTTTTAACAGACAAATTTAAAAACACTTTTAAGCAGATGTGACTATCCTAAATTGTTTATTAGGTGAGGATTTTACAAACATGACATATTAGCAATAACGGTGGAGCTGGAGAGTATTGCACCTTCTCCTTGCTGCACGGTGAGAACCACTAATAATATGGTGGAACTTGTGGTCTTTTCAAAGACCACAGCTCTTGTGGCCTGCAGGTGTCAGCCCCCACACCCCCCTGTGTCTGTGAACTGGTTCAGTGATCCTCTGGGTGTCAGAATTTCCTCCAATAGCTGTATGGAATGGGCAGATGAGGGCAACCTCAAAATACGTGTATGTGGAATCTTCACCAACCCGATCAGAATTCAGGACTCTCTGAGCCCCACACTGGCATCCAGCTCACTCTCAGCAACAGACTGAAGGCTTCTAGCAAGCTTCAGCTGATTAACACCAGGGCAGGGAGGCTTGCCTTAGGTTGTACCTTTTGGAACTGGACATCTGTGCCACCACAGCACATGGAAATTCAATATGTGACATGACCTTGCTTGGCTTTATATCACAGGGTGCGCTCTTTATCCAGCTGTAGGGTGGGGCAGGAGACCCTCTGGAGGGCTGGCACTTGGCGGTACTGCCAGCAGCGCACCCTGAGAAGAAAGCAGAACACATTGTACTGCTTCTCCCATAGCCCCTGTATGTGCCTGTTTTGGCTTACCTGATGACTGCTGCCAGATGGAAAGGAAAGTCTTTAGCTTGGAGGCCCCATTCTGTCTCACTCTCTCATATTAACTGTTTCATCTCTGTTCAGGAATGTTTTCTGGGAAGCTGATATTCTAAGCTTAACCTGTGTGCAACCATGCTGCCAGGTGAAACAGGGCCCCCCAGTTCATTTTCTTGTTTGCACTCCAGTATCCCTAGGTAGAAATGAAAATAATAATCCTAGAGCCTTTCCTGAACAGGTCCTGACAAGTTCAGCAGTTAAGAATTTATTTCAGGTATAATCCTGCATGGAAGCTAGGGATGAAGGAGAAATGGGGTGAATTAGATGACCTCTAGTACCGCCTTCTGATTGTGTGACTCAGTCATCTCAGGGCATTTGCAGTTGCTGCCAATTGGGGTTGACACTAGAGGCAAAGCAGGTTCTGTGAGCCAGGACAAAGCTGGATCACTCTGGAGGCAGAGAGAAGAGAGCATCGTTCTAGATCCTATGAGAGCCTTCCACTGCTCCCCTTCATTATGTCTGTTTAGAGGAGAAGCCAGAGACAATCCCATTAAAAAAACATGACCCATCCTTCCAAGCAAGAGCTCTCCAGCCCAGCCTGATTTGGAAAGGTGCTGCAGGTCAAAGACACTGGTCTGGAGCAGTGTGATGACTGGTAGGGACCGACTGCACAGTGTCAGAGAGATGCAGCTCTTGTCTTTTGCATTTCACTGTGTATCGGCCAAGGTCATCTTATACTGGCACTGGAACTTGAGTCCATGTGACTTTATCTTCTAGAAATATGGTATTAATATAAACCAGGGGAAAAATGAAAGTGGTTAATGGAAATCAGGCACTTAAGGTAACAAGAGGGGAAGAGTTTTGCCTCAGGGCAAAGCATAAGGGTTTGATTTTCCCAGAATTGTGAACCTGATTCTGAGGTCAGCAACAACTAGTTTGGGAGTGATATAAACACATGAGGTGAAGACTTCAACCCAAGAGCTGGAGCTACAAGAACCCAGGATTGCAAGAGCACAGTGGCTTAAGACAGTCCACAAATTGGAGGTCTTAACAATGTGGCTAGAACCTACATAGTGTCCAGACTGAGCATGCCTGTTTTGGGAAGTAACCTCAAAAGGACAAAGGGAATATTGAGATGGGGGAGGCATAACAATGAAAGTGCCTCAGAAAATATGAAGTTTCTGCTCTCTTGGTCCATTCCTTGCCTTGGGCAGAGGAAAAGCTCACTATTTACAAGAGTAGATGGATATAAAAGATACCAGCTAGGAAGGTCTCCACCCAAACACCAGCCTCTTGTTGCCAGAGATTTCACTGTTAATGTTAACAAGCCATTGCTTTGGTTTAAGCAATGTATTCCCTGAGCTGCCCCTGGAAAAAGAAGAATCAATACATTCAATCCCTGGTGCCATATCCTAAAGAAGGTGGAGAAGGAGGGCCAGCAGAGGGAGATTTGCTCTTTTGGATGTGACTTACTTGTTCCAAGTGAGTCAAAAACTTATAGAGCAGGAAGTGACCTTCAAAATCCTTTAATTCACCTTCAAACTTAACTGCAATAAGCAGCTCCCTCAGTCTAACAATTAGAAATGGAGCAAAGATTTGGACTGGGAACAAAGAGAGGCACCGGTTTGTATATGAGGGGTAAGCCAGGGAAAGATTTCTATTTTTAGGGGTGTTGATATATGAACTTGAAAGAAAGATGGCACTGAAAAAGATGCAGAGGTAAAACTAGGCCAATGAATGGGACAAGAACATGCTGAAGTTTTATTTTTAAAAAAATTTACAATGAATTCCAGGGGTGCAGAAAACTCTTTCAAATTGCCAGACATCTACATGATGGTTTTTTTTAGCTTAGGTCCCTTGGGCTAATTGAAATGGAATGTTTCTGATAAAGCAAACACCCAGCAGACCCCAAACCTAGTTATAATCCTCATTCAAATAAAGATATAGATAGGAAAATTGACAAATGTCTATGTTTTTCTCTGTTTGGAATATAAAACACAGAATGTATACTTTTGTGGTTTGTAATAGGCTTATTTGGAATGTTATAGGCTATGAAATATACCCTCTTATAAAAAATTACCACAATTGCCACAGCAAGCTACTCTCCAGATAAGTTTTCATTCCCCTACCCTAAGTCCTATCATATGTATAGGAGCATAAAAATATCATTTTGGGAAAAAGGAAAGATGGAGAAATGGAATTTTCAGAAAAGTAATTTGGGAAGCAATTCTCTTTTACTATCTTCATTGTTTTTTTTTCCATTTTAAAAGGGTAATCCATGTATGTGGTAAACATGTATACAGTAAAGAAGCACACAGCTAACTTGGCTAGAGGAAAATACTGTGCAAAGCTCCTTTTATAGGAAAGTGGCAAGAAGGTGGCAGAGTGAAGGTGCTAAGCACACCTCTTCCATATACTCACAGCCAGATTGCAGCAAAGTCAATAACTTCTGAAAGAAAAACTATTACAGCACACGCACTAGAACAACATCCAGAGGAGAGGTGCCCAGCAAGAAGTGGAACCAGCCAAGCAGGTAGCGGGGGGAGGTAACGTAAACTTCTACAGCTTGGCAGCCTTGCAAGCAGAAGAGTGGAAATGACCAGGAGCCCAGATATAGTAGGCCCCAGCAGATGCTAGTGAGCCCCAGGATAGAACCCAGAAGCAGACCCATCATATCAGGCCTCAGAACACCACAGCAAGCCCTGGGGTGCGTTTTTAACTCAGACCCACCAAGGTAGGCACCCTGCAGACCTCGGCATGCCCCAGCATGGGTCTAAGAAGCAGCCTTTGCCGTGGTAGGCCGCTTCAGACTCCAGCAAGAAGCTGGAGGGAACATGGAAGCACACCTGCTACAGCAGACTTGCACAAACCCCAGTGAACCTCAAGACAGGACTTGGAAGTCACCCAGACCAGGTAAGCCCTAGCAAGTAGATGGAGAATGTTTAATATCCATAAAGACAAACCAAAACACTGTTTCTTGGTTCAACTCTATTGACCACCCCTACATTTCAGTTGTCCACATCCATGGTGACAGCCATAATCTTTTCATCACTCAGAACTGTTCCACCTCTGAAATCTCAAATTTGTGTATCCTGCCCTCTGGCTACTTTCTTCCCATTAAAGACTTTTACTTCCTTATTCCTACTACTGCTATTCTTTGGTCTCTGGTTTTCTTAAAATTTATCAGTCTCCTCTAGCCTAATTTTCTCCCCTGACTGGCCTGGGCCCTACAATCAAATACTTCAACCACTCTCTTCCAGTCTCTTAATGTATCATATTTTGAGCTGATACCACTTGAAAATTCAAGGTCCCCTGCTTCAGTAAAGTGCGCAGTACCACAATTTTTCTAAGACTTCCTGCCAGTTTTATCTCCCATATATTCCTATACTCTCAGAGATCTCTATTCATTGCCGTTACTACTGATTCTTCGTCCTTTCCCTCTCCAATGGTTCCTTCTTCCTCTGCACAATATGTTCAGACATCTCATCATCTAATAGTCCCTCAAACATTTCTCTCTTTGTGCCTCCCTCACTTCCTAACCAAGTTTCCTAAAAGAACAGTCTGTGATCACTATCTTCACTTCCTCTTCCTATATTTACTCCTTGGCACACTGTAATCTATAATCTGAGTCTATTTCTGGGTGTATCAACTCCCAATCCTGTTTGTACCTCTGTGATAAAACTTATCACCCTACAGTAACCACCATGAAACCTAAGCACTTCAAATATTAGGACTTTTTCTAATTGATCTATGTGGCCCCAGAACCTAGCACAGTGCTTGATTGATAGGAGGTTCTCAATAAACGAATTATTTCACAAACACTTACTGAATACCTACTAGGAACCAAGTACTGTAGTGGATCTGTTAGCATCCACCACAATTGGGCCCCCATAATCCATTGCCAAAACTATATTCAAGTACCCCTATTTTCACAAAAACTTTGTTTCCTTCATGAAAGTCAAGCAAGTATATTTAATTGAGCCATACAAACCTTGCCCTGTGCTGTGCTTTATTCACAGTACTCATTGAACATCTGTTGAAAGAACGACTGCTACAGCTCAGCAGACACAAGAGAACTTACTGTTAAGAGCTGCTACTGGAAATGGCTACAGAGGGGTTTGTTTTGGGATCAGGAATCCAGATCCTTACAGAAGACTTTGTGGACTTTTAAGAGTCATTTCTGAACAGTTCTCTAGAAACACATTCAATTGCAATTCTATCTCAATATTGCTGATAGTTTGGGTAAGCTAGTAGCCTATTTCCAATCCATCTCTTTCCTTCGTCTTCACCTTCTCTCCAAGTTTCTTCCCCTTCACCTATAAACACCTATAAAAATTTCCCTCCAGACACAAATAAAGAAACACCTAAATCAGAAACACTCCCTTGACCCCCAAGGTCCCACTTTACCTAATACCCTTCTTTTTATTCATTGATCATTTGCAGGATTAGCTTACACTTGTTAGTTTTAATTTCCTTCTCATTGGTTACCAAATCAAGTTGTGAAAAATGATGGGATATGGGTTATGTTGGTCAGGGGAAAGTCTCATGGACATAGGACACAGGGGAAACACTGTAATTAAAGTACAGCAGATTTAAATTATTGGAGGAATATAAGGCTTTTCTCTGTTTTTAGGATGTTTATAATTGGCTTATTTTAAGTAGGTAACACATACACATGACATATGGATCAAAGGAACAGAGGGCACAAAGTGAAAAATATAATGTTCTTCCAGTTCTCATCAAATCCCCCTCTCTGGCGGCAATCACTGTTAAAAGTTTCTTGTAACTCTTTCCAGAGATTCAATGCGCTTACAGATATTCACATACATGGAATTGCTATGCTCAGTGATAAAGCACATAGGAAGTATAATGAAAAAAGTAAACTGAGAAGCACAGGGGGAGGTGTGGAAGAACTACAGAATATCATCTTCCCTCCGGTATACTCTTCCTTCTGAGCCCCGCACATCTTTAATAACCTTTCCATCCTTCCAAGTTGATGAAGCTCAGAGCCACTGAGCATTTCCATTGATACAGTGGTTGGCAGTTTTCAGAATAATGCCACAGTCCTATTTCCTCTAACGTTGGCACAATCCCATGAATTTAGCACAATCTCAATAGTTTCCAGCACATTATAGTTACACTGATTAATAGATTCCTCCACCTTTGCTACTACTATATCCAATTTTGTTTCCAAATGCAAATTATATATGTATATTCCTTAGCACCTTCACTATCTCACCCTCTTTTAGGTCTCATCTGTAAAATTGGAATAATTGCCTCCTTTATGTGTTTAATTATACTCTGTAAAATTAAATAAGAGCTGTGACACTAACAAATTTTTGTTGAACAAACACTTGTATCTTTTCTTTCTCTCTAGTATCTCCCCACAACCACCATCCTTAATCCACTCTCCACATCACATAGCTGACTCATCAAAATTATGTAGAATATTTGAATTTTTTTTCTTTTAATTCTCTATTGATCCTAATATCAGGACATTAAAATATGACAACTTATTTGGACCATGAGGAAAAGCACTAGAAAATTCTACGTGCAGGCATTTCAAAGGAAAATCATTCTCAGGGCCTTTCAAAGGCATTGACTTTATATTCTAGGGAAGCATCAGCATCATTGACATTTTAAAGTTAAGAAGGTCAAAAGCTATCCTTAGAAACTCCGGTTTTTCATTTAGAAAAATCCAACATACCCCTTCATGATTCAGTTCAAATGCTACCTTCTGTCTTTGCATCAGCAGCACACATACTAAAACTAGAATGATGCAGAAGATTAGCATGGCCCCTGAGCAAACATGACATGCAAACTCATTAAGTATTTCATATTTTTATCTATACCAAGACACACAGTTGTGAAAATACCAAGAATTCAACACAAAGAAAGATTATTGAAGCTGATTGGGGGCAAAAACAACATGTAAAGGAAAACCCATAAGACTGACATCAGATTTCTTAGAGGAAACCGAATAGGCATGGATAGAATGGAATGACATATTCAAAATACTCTGTGAGAAAAATCGCCAGCCAATAATATTACATCTTGCAAGACTCTCCTTTAGTTAAGAGGGAGAAATGAAGGTCTCCTCAAACAAACAGAAACTGAGGGAATTTGCTAACACCATACCTCCCCTACAAGAAATATTGAAAGGGATTCTCCCACCTAAATCAAAGAGAGGAAATATTACCCAAAAATGTATAAGGAACTAGATAGAACCAAGAAAACTAAAAACAAAATGGCAATAACAAATTCTCATATACCAGTAATCACCCTACATAGAAACAGATTAAATTCATCAATCAAAAGGTATAGAGTGGCCAGTAAAACAAAATACAAAACCCAACTTTCTGTTGTCTTCAGCAGACTAAACCCTGAATTCCAAGATAAACACAGACTCAAAGTGAAAGGCTGGAAAACAATCTTACTAGCAAATGTGACTCAGAAAATGTGAGGGACAACCATACTTACATTACAAAGGTAACAATTCACAGAGATGATATTACCTAATTACTAAGGAATCAATACATCAGGAAGACATAATCAAAATATATATGGACTAAATGAAGATGTATCAAAATACATAAGGCAACTATTATCAAATTTGAAAATAGACATTAGCAGCAACACAAAAATCATTAGGTAATTCAATACTCCACTTTCACCAAAGGACAGATCAACCAAACATAAAATAAACCAGGAAATGATAGTCTCAAATGAGAAATTAGGCCACATGAGTTTAATGTAAATTTATGGGACACAATACCTCCAAAATCTGAGTAGACATTTTCTCAAGTATATAAAAAACATTCTGCAGGATAGGCCACATTCTGCAGGATAGGTCACAAAACAAATATTCATAAATTCAGGAAGACTGAAATCTTATCAAGTAATTTCTCTGATCACAATGGTATCAAGCTAGAAATCAATCACAAACGGAAAGCAGGAAAAACCTTTAATATATGAAGACTAAAAAACACACTTCTGAATAACGATTGTACAAATGAGGAAATCAAAAAAGGATATCTAAAATACCTGGAGCGCAATGAAAATAAAGACATGATCTGTCAGCCTGTGGGACACAGCAAAAGCAGTACTAAGAGGAAAACATATAGCAATCCAGGCACATATGAGAAACAAGAAAGAGTTCAAATAAACAACCTTACATCTCACCTCAAGATAGTAGAAAAAAAGAACAGGTAAGACCAAAAGTAAGTAGAAGTAATAATAAAGATTAGAGGAGAAATAAATTAAATATAAATTTAAAATCAGTCCAAAATATCAATAAAACCAAAAGCTGGTTCTTTGAAAAAAAAATTAATAAAATAGACAAAACTCTAGCTAGACACATTAAAAAAAAGAAGAGAAATTACAATAGATATTTCAGAAATGCAGAAGATCATCAGAGACCACTATAAACACAGATATGCCAACAAATTGAATAACCTCAATGAAATTGAGAAATTTAGTAGTTTACAACCCTCTGAGAAAGAACCAGAAGGAAATGGAAAACTTGAACAGACCAATTATGAGTAGAGAAACTGAAATAGTAATCAAAAGTTTCCCAAAAAACAAATGTACAGGCCCACCTAGATGGATTCACTAGTAAGTTCTAACAGATTTTCAAAGGATGAATTAATATCTATCAAACTCTTCCAAAATACAGAAAAGAGGGAAAACCTCCAAATACATTTTATAAGGCCAACATTACTCTGATAGAAAACCTGACAAAAGATATCACAAATGAACAAGGATTACACACCAACTTCATTATAAACATAGATGTGAAAATCATCGACAAAATCTTAGTAACTCAAATCCAACAATGCTTCAAAAGAATTATACAACATTACCAAGTGCAATTTATTACAGGGACACAAGGATGATTCAACATCTGAAATCAATCAGTGTAATTCATCACACCAGCAAAAGGAAATATAAAAATCATATGATTAAATCAATAGATACAGAGAAAACATTTGATAAGATTCAACATCCTTTTATGACAAAAGAAAACCCGCAACAAATTTGGGATTGATGGGACATTCTCCATATAATAAAGGCCATCTACAACAAACCCACAGCCAATATCATACATGTTAGTGAAAAATTGAAAGCCTTTCCTCTAGGATTTGGTACAGATCTGGGGTATATTTATACAGTGGAATATTACTCAGCATTCAAAAAAGACAAACTTATGCCATTTGCAGCAACATGTATGAAGCTGGAAGGGATTATGCTAGTCACAATCAGTCATAAGGAAAAAGATAAATACCAGTTGGTCTTAATTATATGTGGAATACAGAGAAACCAAACAAAAGTTCAAGAAAAAGTCAGAACTAGCAAGCTGACCATAGAACTAAGGCATACATCAAAGGAGAGGGTGGGAGGGGGCTGAAACAGAGGAGGGATGAACACTTTATTCAATATATTATATTAAATATACAATACATATTATTTATTCAGTAACATTGTACTCACAACCAATAACACTATAACTTATGCCTGGGTGAAGTTTATCTCACACAGGTATTTTCTGCGCAAGGCATATCAGAGACTTCTAGCACTTGGGAACACTTAACAGCTCTCTAGCACTACACTCAAGGGAAAATTTTTTCACCTCCTTCAAAAGTGCTTTATAGGGAAAAGAATCACATAAATGTGTTCACTAGTTTATGCAGCATATAGTATCTGAGTATATCTTAGCCTGGTCAATACATGGTATGTAAATATGTTCAACACTATGTTTGATTCTCTCTCAAGTGCCATAATTATCTGATCGGAAATACAAAATGAAAAATCCAACTATAATATAAACACAATCCTCTCCTGCAAGCCACATACAAGTATCAGAGGTAAGAAAAATATATCCAGACCATAATCACAAACACATGGTGGAATACTATTTAGCAATAAAAAGGAATGAACAGTAAATAGATGAAGCAACATGAATGAATTGCAAATATATTATGCTAAATGTGAAAAGGCAGATACAAAATGTAACATATTTTATGAATCCATTCACATGACATTCTGAAAAGGGCAAAATTAAAGGGACAGAAATCAGAACATTTGTGGAGACTGGGGATAAAGGGAAGCAAATTGACTAACAGGGATGTGAAGAATTGGGGGACATTTTAAGCATCAAAATCGCTAACAGATTGCCAAAAAATGTGAAAAACATAGCACCAAAAAGAACAAGAAATGTATACTTATTTATAGTATGAGGGCTGAAAGAAGAATGGAGAGAATCACCTTGTTGCACCTCAACTAGGACAGGGGACATAGTACAATTCAAATATTTTGCCACTCTGAAAATCCACAAATGACAACAAAAGTGCTCCTAGTATTAATGTGGAGATTATGGATAAATTTTAGCAAGGAGAAGAACTCTCAAATACAGAATCCACAAATGATGACTGACTGCATTTGTCATATTTGTTGTAGTTTTCCAGTTTATAATATGTAATTTTACTCATGTTTTAGATTTTTTTAAAAGATTTATTTATTTATGCATAGAAGAACTGGAGTATAGGCCAGAGGTATGGGGGGGTGAGAGGATTCACCAGAGTGGGAGCAGAACAGGCGGACTGAGTGAAATACACTGCTGAGGGGAGCAGCAGGTGAGACAGGAGAGGTCTGCTGCGCCACATGGGAATCTCCCTGGCCGGGCATCGAACTTGTGCTGCAGTGGCTCTGGATAGCTTTACAGTGCTGAGATTTAACCCGTTGTGCCACCAGGGAGGCCCTCATGTTTCAGATTTTGAGAGGCTTTCATTCTTTCACATGCAAACATATAATCCTTCCCTTTGTGATAGAATATATTACTTTAGGCCTTTGCAAAGAAAAATAATTTATTTACCTACATTTTCTTCTATTTTTAAGTCTTTAGTATTATGCATAAAACTCTTTAGTGCACCTGAAATTTAGTTTGGTATATGTTATATCAAATCCTTGGTGGGGGGAAAGGCTGACAAGCCACCAACCAATGAACAGGTTTCCAATGACAGCCTGTTCCAGAGTTTCTAAGAATCTTTAAAAAGTGGAAAGCCAATGGGAAAAAGTCTTACATTTTCCACTAAATCTGGGTGTTTGATATTAGGCAATAATGGGGCTAGTGACAGTCTGCAGTCACCTTGTGGCTGCATTCTTCAGTAAAGCAGATGCAGGCATGGGGCTCGTGGCCCAGTCTCTGCTAGGAATCAGGATGGGCCAAATGTAGCTCTCTCCACGCTTTAAGACATTATTTCTCAGAGTTAGTCAAGGATAACCTGCATTGTCACCTGAAGTGTTTGTCAAAACAAAGGTTCCTGGGTCCTCTTGCAGGCCTACTGAATCAGCATATTGGTGACTGGATACCCAGAATCTGCATTTTTAACAAGCTTCCCAGGTGAAGCTTGTCCATGTTAAGGTTTGAGACTCACTGCCATAGACATTCACTATTTCATGATCGGGGGCAATAATATGACATCAATTGTCCCTGGTAAAATACAGGAGATTTAGTCAACAATCGACATAATTTGAATCAGTGGGTGAACTATGAAGACCAAAAGTGAACTAATATTAACTTAGGCAAACAAAGTACAGAATCCAGAATAAAGGAGCTAATGGTCTTGCTCCTACTCCACACCATACCAAAAATATTGTGTTTAGTTTTAGGACACCACACTTCAAAATAATAAAACCAAAATTAATGTCCTCAAAAAGATGACTAGACAGATGAAGAGGTTGGAGTCCAATACAAATGCAGAATAATGAAAAATAATTCTGACACCTAGGGGTTTTTCTTAGAAAATGGAATAATCTGGAAACAGAGCTGTCAACCTCACATAGCTGAAAAACTGTCCTATGAAAGACATACTTATGCTTAGGCAATGCAACCCATATATGTGACATTATGTACCTTTCCCTGGGCTGTTGACTCTTAAATTTCTATTTCTGGACTGGGTCATTCTTCTGAACTTCATCTCTTCCCAGATCTCTCCGTGTGGAATTTCCATAAGCACCTCAAACTGCACATGGCTAAAATCAAACTGTGATTATTCCCATTTTCACAGATAATGAATCTGAGGCATAAACAAATCTTAGAATTTCCCATGAGTTCCAGTAAAGAAATTAAACTAGATCTGATACCACAGCTATGTCCTTTCCATTTTTATTATGCTGGCTTCTATATTAGAGAAAAAATCAGAAAAGCCATATCTACCTTGTAGTTTTAAAACAAGAGTAGGAAGTTTAACAGAGGAGTTGGTACTTCTAGAAAATAAAATCTGCTCTAAGAAACTCTGAAACTAAATTTGTTAGATTACATTTTAAAACAAACCCCTGGGACTATCAGGGGTAAAATTATTAATGGATGAAACTGTAGACGTCTTTTCTCCTCTCTGAACTAATTCTGTGTTCTTTAAAATAGTCTTGTATGGACTTTGAAGATATTGACATCCTCCTACTGCTGTGGATTCTGAGTCTACAGAAGACAGTGTTCTGCATAAGGTACAGACATTATGAATAAGCAGTCATGCCATTTAGTTTATGTAATAGCTCAGCTGTGTTCCAACACCATCCTCCAGGACCTGCTGAACTAAAGGCTGATCATATATCTTCATGATATTCTCATCTACTCCAGGCACCCAGCCCAGCATGACGCACTTGTCCACACAATCCTAAATCGCCTCTGGCAATACCCACTCTTTATTCAACTGGAGAAGTGATCAGGTAAAAAGTAGAAATTCTGTGATATTTTCTTTATGTAGGGTTCTGATGTCCTCCCCTCCAAAGTCACTTACTAGATGTGTGACCTTGGGCAAGTCATTTAATGTTTCTGAGTCTCAGTTTTCTCATTGTAAAAGAAATGCTAACATTAAGATATAATTCACCTGATTGTTGTGAAAAGTAAGGGGAAATGTGTGTAAAAGCACCAGACATCCTTGCTTGGATCATACCAGCTAACTCCAGGGCTCCTTTGGATTCATTAGTTATTAGCAGGATTTATACTATGCCTCTCCTTTCTGATCACGGCCCTTTCCACAACCAGGTTAAGACATTCAATAAATGTTCATGATGATTCTTTCAACCCACTGAACTATTGCATTTAGGGAAGCATTTGAAGTTTTGTAGTAACACTTAATTCCCTAATAGTCAGCTAGTTTCTCCTTTAATGTTTCCTGTGATAGGGAACTCATTCCCTTCCCACCACCCCCGCCACAGGCATTAAACAGTTTTATTTCACATTTGTTTCCTAGGTGTCCTCCTTGATAGACACATTGCAGCACCTGCTGCTACAACTGAGCTCCACATCCAGGCCCAGCCTTCTCATTCCCTTCTAACAGCCCTCCAGCAACCCTGCTGTGACTTCTACCCAACCCTAATTCTGTCCTCTAGGGTCACATAATAAAGTTAAGATCCTCTTTCCTACGACAATCCTACAGAAACAGGAACAGAGCAGTCACGCCCCACTCTGCCCTCCAGACTTCCATTTTTAACCTCTATTTCATCTCTGTCTCTTTTTAAAAGATAATGGCCATAACTGAGCGAAATATAAGGTTCTACAAACTCAGAAAAGGGTAGAATAATCACCTCCCATATTCTAGACCTTCTATTAATGCAGTCTGAGTTCCCATTAACATTTTTGGCAGTTATATTAAACATCTACTCAATCTGTAGCGTTGTTAATTTTTTTAAAGTTTATGAAACTAATTCAAGATCTTATTGTAGGGTAAACGAAAAAGTCATCAGGTTTTTCTGCCCTCCCATCAATGACAGACCTCTGCAGGCCTACACACATGCCTGATGGTGGGTACCTGGAATGGGGTGTGGGCCTGCGTGAGTGGGTGCACCTGAGCCAGAGACTGGGCTTATAAGCAGCAGCAGCAGAAGATAAACAGAAGCGGTAGCAGCAGAGGCAGTAGAGAACAGAGCGTGGAGCAGAGGACCGTTTGGGGTGCAACAGAGACCATGAGAGAAGGCCAGAGAGCCCAGAGGGTGAAGATTCTCCGGGAGCTTGGAGGCCTGCCAGCCTCCGGCCCCCTCCCCCAACCCCCAGCCCCATTGCCTGCCCTGTACCTGGTTGCCTCACTACAAGATTATTAAAAGCCTGAAAAGCCACCGAGGGCTCCAGTATTCCTCCTTTGACCCGTCTGACCAAATCCAAAGAAAACCTGTGCTCTGTGTCTTCCTGCCCCTACACCCTCAGAGAATGCACACTTACCCCTCACACTTCTCACAGATACACTTCTTAAGACTTTCTGCTTTAGAAAAATATAGAATCAATAATCTGCACCCTTTGCAATTAGTTTCCTCATTTATAAGGTAGAACTAATGACACGTAGCTCATAAGGTTTTTGTGTGTTATAAAAAATTAATGCACATACAATACTTAGCACAAAGCCTGTCACACAGTAGGTGCTCAACAGAGTTACCTTTTTAAAAAAAAAACTATTTCAGAATTGAACTAAAGAAACAATGTTCTGGCTCATGTTTCCTCCATCTTAGTTGCCAGGATGTCATCAAAATAAAAATCTTTGTCACGTGACTTACTGCAATATAGGTACACTGTACCTATCACATACTTGCATCTATGACTCTATCAAAAAAGTCCACATTTCCCAGACTACAAATCTAAATACAGCACAGAGCTTCCCAATGGAGTTATTGTGGCCACGAATATATTTAAATTTAATTTTTCCAAGCTCAGGCTCTACTGCCTGACCGCGCTCCCATCCCCCTCACCGATGAATGGCACAATAACTTCCACATTCATGAAGGTCCACATCATTGTCCTTCCTGTAGAACCTTTACCTGATCCTGCCACTTTGGGGCAAAGTGACAGAATCCAAGTGACGCAGTCCAGGTTTGCCTTGCAATGAAATAATTTCAAGATGTCTGTGATGCAAGGACATATGTGATACCCCACCTTGTTTCATGCCAGGACACACACATAACTCTTATCTCTGACAAGATGCCCCCACGTCCCACCTCCCCCTTGGGGAGCTGCAGTTTATGATGCCACATACCACTTCTCAGGGCTTATGCTGCGCACAGGTCCAGGAGGAAGGCGGATGAGACCTGACTCTGGAACCTGAGAGATGTGTGAGTCTGCTACACTGGAAGCCATTTTATGCTGTGGCTTTCAGTGTTACTTTAATGATAATCGACATATTATCATAAGCAGGACAGTGGCTCACAATCTGCATTGTGCTTCATCGTTTATAAAGTACTTCAATTACCAATTACTCCTTTGTTCCACTCAGTAGTATTAGCTTCATCAGGAACATCATTGCTGAAAATTTTTTTAAAAATTGTCTTTCTCAAGCTAAATTATGTAATATTTCCCTACATATACACAAAAATACTCACAGCCACACAATCTACTTTGAGCAAACAAAAATGGTGAATGGCAGCTACTTTGCTCCAAAAAGCATTCAACTCCAGGGTTCTTGTTTTTAGGGAATATATTAACTTTATTTTACAAATGAGGAAAACAAGTTACGGGAGTTTAGATAATTTGCTGAATATCCACATAGCAAATAGCAGAGCCAGAATACAAAGCCTGGGTTATCTGATTGCAAGTCTCCTGATATTTTTTTTCTACCTCAAATTGGAAGTGCCATTCAACTGCCTTGACCAAAATGGCCACCATGCTCCCCTTAAGAAATAGGCAGTGGCGAACTGCCTTTATCTTTCGCAAAGACATCTTTCAATGACAGGCCCCTAAACCAAATTCTCTCACAAAAAGCTCAGAATAGTCAATATCCCTCCTAGGAAGCTAAGTTTCTATGCCAGTCTAGAATCCTTTCTTTTTGGCCTGACAGGGAAGTAGCTATAGAACCTCATCCAGCTACAGAAAAGATGTCAAGACATTCTGCACCAAACCAGAACTCCAGCCCCACTCTCTATCTTGCAGCATTCTTACACTCATCATCAAAGTGTTCAAGCTCCCCACTGTTCCACTGTAGAGATTTTGCACTAATGTTTATGAACATTTCATTTTTTTGTCTCCATGTTTTTTAGTTCCTACCCTTCCCACTGCAGTCACCACAAAAAGACAGACAACCACCTGGGAGAAATTCAGACAACACAGGCCAACTTCTACTTCTGCCCATAACAATAAGGAGATAACCAGGTGAAGGATTAGATACTATTATCAACCTACCACCTCCTCTTATATATCTCCCTAAAAAAAAGTGCAAGTCCTCCATTCTAACTAACTGAGTCATTTACTTTGTGTCTTATTTATTGTAATTAACTCTTTTCTTCAAGATTCATCAATCCCTTCTTCCAACTCTAAAGAGCCAACAGCATCATCACTACCCACAGTTAAAGGATGGGAAGTTTGTCATTCATGGTTTGGAACTGTAATAACTGTGACCTAAGTTGAGGCTAGACACAAAGAGTGGCCCCAGGAGCTGGCTTGGAGAACCAGGCATCACAGGGGCCACATACAACTCAGTTTCAACTCCAGCATGATGGGGCTGTTAGATAACAACAGCTCCCATACTGCTCTGCAAATATACCGAAGCAGAGTCCAAATCCTGCATTATTATCTCCTCAAAATGGCCTCTCACCTCTCAAAAAAAAAAAAAAAAACAAACAGGTTTGGGGCCAACTAATCTCTTCTAAGCCTCCCCTCAACCAAACCTAGTTGCTGAATTTTCCTGCCTCCTTTATCTGTTTACTGCCCTAGTCCTGAGCTCACTTTCAATTTCTGTAAGTACCTGATTCCTTGTTTTGGCTCGAATCAACTTCATCTTCAGCCATCTTCCTGGATTTACCAACCTCAGGCTCTAGCTCTGCAGGATTAGTTTAAACTGGTCAAATAAGGAACTGGTCAGAAATTATTTTTCCTTGTGAGAAAAGATTTGAACTAGTCAAGAGCATGTTCTGACCACTTTAAACCCATTTGGCCAGTTTTACATTGCTAATGCAAGAATAAACCACTGAAGGGATCAAGATGAATAAGGGATGAGATGAAGCTGCTTCAATCTGCTTAGGAGACCAGTAGGGGGTACAAAAAGGACCTGATGCTAAGGACCATACCATTAGTGTTGGGGATGCTGGAGGGGGAATCAGAAAGGACCTAGGAGTCTGTGAGGTAGGATCAAACCACTGTGGACCCCGGGGGAGGAGTTACGGGAAACTAATGATCAATGACGCAGGATCAAATCACTGATGTGGGAAAGGAGGGGGAAAGATGCTGATAATCTCCAGACAGGATCGAACCACCGATATGTACAGAGGGCTGAACAGGGATGCTTTTCCATCAGACGCCACCAAAGCACTCTGGGCTACGGATGGAAAGAAGAGGGAAGAGGAAGAACATAATGGATCTAGTAGGCTGTGAGACACCACCAGACCACAACGGATGATTGGCAGAAAGGGGATGCTGTTCTGAGAAGCAGGATCAGACCATTGTGGAAGGGAGGGGAGCCAAAAAAGATTCTTGAAGCAAATTTAAATTCCTTTTAGTAAAGTACAAAGATATTATATTCTTTAAAATAGAATCAAGCTGTTTTTATAGTTAATAGAGGGAACTTACAGGCATTGTCTCACTTGCTCTTTACTCTTTCCTAATTGTTGGGACAGACCATCTTCCCACAACGGCCTCTGCAGTAATTCCCAACAGCCCCTGATGGTTGCTAGGTAACAGTGTAGCCGCTATCCGTTGAACCTTGCCCTTTTGACGTTAACCTCTGGGTTTGGAAAGGGAAATAATATGTACATAGGTGAAAAAACTGGGGAACAGATCGAGATTGTATCATTAAGTATTAGGCAGGGAGGCTGGAAGACCACACAGAGCTTCAAAAATAAAAGAAAGACAATAAGTCATTGGGAAATGATGGCCAGGTGTGAGAAGACCCCCCAAAAGCACAGTTCTATAGACTTACAAAGCATTAAATTCAAGTCCCTACAAGACCTTTGAGTACTCCTATGACATCCTTCACCAGTGATGCTTACATACATTTGGTGAAAAAAAAAAGGGTTCCAACTTCTCGGAAATCTATTACTTTTCCTTATAATTCTGATAATTTTTTAAAAATTTAAGTCAAACTCTCTCCCCAAGTTTTTCTACCCAATAGTCTGAGTTTAGTCTTCTAGAGCAGATGTTGGCAAGCTATGGCTTGCAGACCATACCTTACCCATCACCAGTTTTTGTGTAGCACATAAGTTAAGAATGGTTTTACATTTTTAATGATTAAAACAAATATTTTGTAACATGCAAAAATTATGTAAAATTGAAATTCTAGGCCAAATATAAAGTTTCACTGGAACATGGCCATGTCATTGATTTACATATTTTCTATGGCATCTTTCCTGCCACCATGGTAGAACTGAGTAGATACTTCAAAGTTGTTACAGTTTTCAAAGCCCAAAATGTTTATAATCTGGCCCTTTACAGGAATAATTTTTCTGACCTCTAGTGTAACAAAGAATCAATTTTCAATAAGAATATTCAAGTAAAAATGTAATTGGAATGATAGCTATGGGAGTGAAGAAATCTCACAACGAATCCGAAATTCTCCAAGGGAAGGAGGGGACTGGTGCCAAAGTTCTCTGCGCCCACAAATAACTTTGAACCACTTCTCATGGGCTTCAAGGGGATAAGGAGAAGATTTTGCCTGTAGGGAACTGCTTGGAGTCTCCAAGAAGAATGAGAGACTAGCTGGAAAGGAGGGTTTGCCTCACCATATAAAAGGCCGTGAATACCAAATACAGTTGCTTGGTCATCCTGAAAGAATTGGAAGAGCAATTCTTGGGCTTCAGATTAGGATAAAGCTGAGAGACAGGGTAAAGGCAGGATGTGAGAAAGATGATTCATGCTTCCAGATACCACTCTAGTTCTATTCTGGTCTGAGAAGTTCTGGTCACTCAGGTACAGAACTATCTCAGTGTTGGGGTCCTGGTATCAACACAAGCTGGTTGGAGGCCACGATCTTACAGTAAATCAAAGATGCACATTAGGTCAATTTCAAAGGATTTTTCTGCCTTAGGAGCACAAGAGAATACTCATCACATCTTTATCTGATTCCTATTCACTTTTCAGGACCCACCTCACACCATAAACTCCTTCTGTACTTCTTTGTGCCACTCACATTATCCTTATTCTACCCTGTCTAGTTCTAAAAGTACCTCTTTGAAAATGGTCTGTTTCCCCCAGAAACACCAGGAACCTTGAGATTCCAGAGGAAAGGGATCGTAACTGACACCTCTCTGTGTCCCCATTGTATTGGTTTGTTTAGTAAAGCTATTGATCCAGTGATCTAGTGGCCCCTCAGTGTGGGAAGGTCCCCACTTAGGAGACCTCAGGCACTTTGGTAGCTGTGTCAACTGTAGTCACATATCCACTGCCTGAGAACAGATAGCTTGGGAAGGGGTGAAGCCTCATGATGTATTCCTACCTGTCCTGAGCTGCAGTGACCATGCAAAGAGCAGCTAGCTTTTTCTGGCCCTGATGCCACAAAGACCCTGGTTCCTCGTCATTTGTGTCTTCATGGGTTCAGGGCTGCATGCCCTGGTCAGGAAGACAAAGCCCACAGTTTTGGCTGCCAGACATCTAGTCCCATTTTCCATGGCTTCTGTTGATACTGGACGCAGACTTCAGGCTGGACTCAACAGATTCAGGACAAAAATAGGCCGTTGGCTGGGAAGGCTGGCTTTCCACAAAGTGCTCTTTTCCCTAGTGGCCAAAGCAAATGCTGCTGGCTGGGGCTAAAAAGCCAGCCAGCTGCTCCCAGCCTCTGCCGGCCAGCACCAAGGAGGCCAAGAGTCAACAGTGCATGGATAGGTCTGCTCTTTCATTCCTTCTCATTTCTCAAACACCAGATTTCCCTTCAGTGAATCTAAACAACTAAATAGAAAAAAAGTCAGTACTAGTCTCTAGGAAAATGTCAAAAATCCCCCATGGCCCTCAATTACTAAGAGTTAAATTCAGCGGAGTCCCCACCTCTATTCCTGTCAGCCTCTGAAGGGTACCTAAGCTCACAGGCCATCTTCTGGAGTCTTTCTATTTACTTTTTTCCCTCTGATCCCTTAGGGGAAATGAAGGAGATAGGCAAGAATAAGTTATCAGTACCCACTGTTCTTATTGGCTCACAGGTCAAGCTGAGACTCAAGACGGAGTTCAGCCAATCATTTTTCCTGAGTAACCAGCCTCCATCATCTTATTGGGGCAGAAGTCAGGTTTCAGGGACACGGAGAGAGGAACAGGAAGAAGGGAAAGGAAAAGAAAAGAAGGGGAGGCTAGGCAGAGACAGAAGAAAGTATATTTGATCTAACATATAGAAGTGTCTCCTGAGAGAGTGACTTTTGGCCGACGAGTGAGGGTAGGGAAGTGGGAAAATATTGGGAGTAGTAAAGCTAGAAAATGGTATTGGGAGATTTTCTTATCTGAGTGCATAGAAATCATTCTCTCCTTCCAGATTGGGATGAGTTGGTGTTGACTTAGAAGATACCTGGGACTAAAAGAGGTTACTCCCCCCAAAAAAGAAGGTATCCCTCTTCAGGGATATTCAACAACTGTCTCAAACTACTAGAACAGCATCCTCTTTGGTGCCCAGGTTGTCCAGATATTTTACAATAATGACAACTGCCATGTACTTAGCACCAACTATGTTTCTGGAGATGCTTTATTTCCAAACTGTGTACCAATGTACCCCAAGGGTACCATAGCCAACTCATAGGGGTACTACAAGATATTTTCAACTTTTAAGAAAAACACTGCAACATCTGTCAGACTTAACATGAACTATTGCAATTATATGGGGGTTTGCACCTAATTGCTTAATACATAAATGTTAAATATTTATTTTGGCATAGGGGCACTGTGAAAACAATTACGAAGACCCTAAGGACACAGTGAACCAAGAAACCTTGGGAACCTTTACTATATGTATTCCATGGATCATCTAAACTCATCCTCAAATCTTATGAGGTAGGTCTTAATATTATTTCCACTTTTGTGGTATATTCTAAATTGTATTCTCTGAATAGGAAATGCATAAATATGATTCAAAATATCGTACCTATATCCCCCAAATATTCAGCTTTCTCAATTGTAGTAACCACTTTTACTAGTTCTAGTGGACTCTTCCAGGGATATGCTATGGTGACACTTTTATGAATATACATGTATATATTCTTTTTTAACCTTATATTGAACCTTGGATTTTTATTCACTTAAAATGCTTCCTAGGGATCATTCCTTACCAAGGGACTGATGACAAAAATCTACAAAGAACTCACACGACTCAACAAAGTAAAAATGCAAATGGCCTACAGAGATATGAAAAAATATAATCAGGGAAATGCAAATCAAAATCACAATTAGATAACACCTTACACCAGTGAGAATGGCACATATTAAAAATACTAGCAACAACAAATGTTGGCAAGGATGTGGAGAAAAGGAACTCTCCTACACTGCTGCTGGGAATGCAAACTGGTCCAACCACTGTGGAAAGCTGTGTGGAGGTTCCTCAAACTACTAAAAATGGAGCTACCATATGACTCAGCAATTGCACTCCTAGGAATCTACACAAAGGACACAAAAACATTAGTCCAAAAGGATAACTGCACCCCTGGCTTTATTACAGCACTATTTACAATAAGCAAGATATGGAAACAACTCAGATGCCCCAAAACAGATGACTGGATCAAGAAGAAGTGGTATATATACATAATGGAATACTGGTCAGCAATCAAAAAGATAAACTCAGGCCATTTGCAGCAACATAGATGGAGCTAGAAGAGATTATGCTCAGTGAAATAAGTCAGAAGGAAAAAGAATAATATCAGATGGTTTCACTTATAGGAGGAATATAGGGGAACCAAATAAAGGATCAGGGGAAAAAATAAAAACAATAATTAAAAAAAATCCAAATTTAACAGGCAACTATAAATCAGAGACATTCTGCAGGAGATGGGGAGGGAGAGAGATCAAAACAGAGCAAGAAGAGCACAAGGGACTATGGTGATGGTGCATGGGTGAATTGGTGGTGGGAATTCTATAGGGACTACACCTGAGAGGAGAAAGCAAACAGTGTACAAAAATGAACAAGGATGTAAAATAGATATAAATAAATAAATTATATAAATTTTTTTAAAAAGTATCATTCCTTATCAGGCAGTTTTTGAGTTTAGTAATTTTTTAAATACTACGTCCCATTTTATTGTATGTATAGATTTCCCATTATTTAGGTTGCTTGCATTCTACAGTAAAAGAAAGTAAGTGTCCAAGAAATTAAGTAATTTGCCCAAGATACCTAGCTAAGTAACAGCAAAGCTGGGGTGATTACCCAGATGTGGCAGACTTCAGAGTCTGTGTTCTTACATCATTCACAACACAGCCTTCCCTTAATTAGTTTTTCCCATTATTCTCCTTGCATATACAGTCTGTGAAGAATATCTTGACAGGGCAAGTGACCTCTCCATTATGGGAATAGTTTTAGTATTTTAAAAGTTCAGAATTTAGTATCTAAATGAACACACATACCATCAGAGGAATAGGAAAAGTGATGTCATGTAAAAGAACTAAAAAAATATATATGAAACATAAACAAATTGTGACTGCCTTCAAGCTATTTGAACTCTATTTGAACTGTTCAACTGCTCTTGAACTAATTCTTGGGAGACCACCCATGCTTAATATAACCCTAAATTTTACTTATCCTAAGGCACAAAGGTTCACTTCTGTGTTATGGTATGCTTGCTACCTCACTGGCTATGAAGGAAGCATCAGCTGTGTTTACCACTGGTTTTCTTCTAACCAGGAGGAAAACCAGTCTGAGGGCAAGGCCAAGTTACAGAGGAGGATAGTGAAGACAATCACAGGGGAAAAGAGCAGAGTCATGACTGAACCAATCTTGAAACCTCTTCTAACTCTAGATTTTTGTTATAGCATCCCGATTTGTTTCAGCCAGATTAAGTTGGGTTTTCTGTAACTTGCAACCAAAATCATCCTCAGCAGTACTCTCCTAAAAGCTCCTAGCACAATACTTGCTGTATTCATTTATCAGAACCCAGTCCCGATGTCAATTCCCCAGTGAAGTTTGTTCTGAAACCCCAAACAGAATTTATTGCTCTATTCTTTGTGTACCCATAGCTCATTATTTTATGGTCTTGCATATTATATACATGTCTTTAATCCATTTGGTGTAAGGTGTACATTCATAGATGTGCATACTTCTGGACTCTCAATTCTAGTCCATTGTTCTGTGTTTGTTTTTGTTCTAATACCATACTGTTTTGATTACAGTAGCCTTGTAGATTAGTTTAAAATCTGAGAATTGATACCCCACTCCTCTTCTTTTTGTTCAGGATTTGGCTCTCCAGGATCTTTTGTATTTCCATATGAATTTAAGTAATGTTTCTTCTTTTTCTTTGAAGAATGTCACTTGAGCTTTGAAAGGGATTGCCTTGAATTTGTATATGCCTTGGCTAAAATGGCCATTTTAACAATGTTAAGATTTGCAATCCATGAGCAGGAAATGTCTTTCCTTTTTTTTGTATTTTCTTCTATTTCTTTTAATAATGTCTTATAGTTTTCATTATAGAGGTCCTTCACCTCCTTTATTTACTCCTTGGTATTTAATTCATTTTGTCACATTTATGAATGGTATTGTTTTCTTGATCTCTTCTTCTTCTGGCTTATTGTTTGCATATAGAAATGCAACTGGTTTCTGTAAATTGATTTTATACCCTGCCACTTTACTATATTGATTTGTTTTATTTAGTTTTTTAGTGGTGGTTTTTAGGGCTTTCTATGTATATTATCATGTCATCTGCAAATGATGATTGGTTTGATTCTTCTTTCCCAGTCTGGATTCTTTTTATATTTTTCTCTTCCCTAGTTGTTCTAGCTAGGACTTCAATACTATGTTGGACAGTAGTAGTGAAAGTGGACTTCCTTGTCTTGTATCCAATCTTAGCAGGAAAATATTCAGTCATTCACAATTGCATATGATGTTGGCTGTGGGTTTGTCACAAATGGCTTTTATTATGTTGAGGAATGTTCCTTCTATCCTCTGTTTTTCGTCATAAGTGGATGTTGAATTTTATCTAATGCTTTCTCTGTATCTATTGATATAATCATATGATTTTTATATTTCCTTTGGTTGTGGTGGTGAATTACATTGATTTTCAGATGTTGAACCATCCCTGTGTTCCTGGACTAAATCCCACCTGGTCATGATATATGATATTTGATATGCCATTGAATTTAGTTTGCTAAGATTTTGTTAAGGATTTTGTATCTATGTTCATTAGGATATTGATCTGTAATTTTCTTTTTGTGATGTCTTTGTCAGGTTTTGGTATCAGTGATGTTGGCCTCCTATAATGTGTTTGGAAATATACCCTCTTAATTTTTTGAAAAGTTTGAGAAGGATGGGTATTAGTGCATCTTAGAAAATTTGGTAGAACTCAGTAGTGAGCTCAGCTGGTCCTATACTTTATTTTTATGGAGGCTTTTGATTACTGTGTCAATTACCTCATTTGTGATTGGTCTGTTTAGGTTTTCTATTTCATCCTGATTCTGTCATGGAGGGTTACAAGTTTCTAAGTGTCTGTCCATTTCATCTATATTATTGAATTTGTTGGCATATAGATGTTCATAGTAATTTCTTATGATCCTCTATTTCTGAAATGTCTGTTGTAACTTCTCTTTCATTTATTATTCTATTTATTAGATTTTACTCCCTTTTTTCCTTAGTGAATCTAGCTGAAGATTTGTCTATTGTCTTGATTTTTTGAAAGGACCAAATTCATTTATCCTTTGGACTGTCTTTTTTATTTTATTTTAATCTGGTCTCATTTTTATCATTTCCTTTCTTCTACTGATTTTTTAAAAAGATTTATTTATTTATGCATACAAGAGCTGGGGTGTAGGCCAGAAGTGTGGGGGAGGGTGAGAAGATTCACCAGAGAGAACAGGGAGAACAGGCAGACTGTCTGAAATACACTGCTGAAAGGAGCAGCGGGCGAGGCAGGAGAGGTCTGCTGTGCCATGTGGGAAGCTCCCTGGCTGGGGATTGAACTTGTGCTGCAGTGGCTGTGGATAGCTTCATAGTGCTGACACTTAACCCACTGCACCACCAGGGAGGCCCCCTTCTACTGATTTTTTAATTTTGTTTGTTTTTCTTTTTCTGTGTCTTAAGGTAAGAGGTAGTAAGATTAGCTTTTTTTTTTATTATTCCTTTATAGTAAGTTTTTATCTTTAATATCTCCCCTGTAAAGTAAATCTGTAATACCTTATAAACTGCTTTCTCACATAGGAAAGTCTCTGTAAGTGTGGTTTGATCTGAACTAAATGAAATATTAAGCATTGAATCATGTCTCAATTCTTCAGGTGGCAGAATGATACCTGACAGACTCTATTCTTACTGTAAACACTAAGGCCTCAGGGATCCAACCTACTTCAAACCAGACATATGCAGAACAACTACAAATGGAAATATTCAGTCCACTGTCCCAGCATCCAATACCCAGCACCAGACCTGGCAGAAGCTATTAAGAGTTTGCTGGAACAAGCTGTGGGTTCCACTGAATCCAGCCCAGACAGTGGCAGCACAATAATGACCACCACAAATGCAGCCAACTCTCCACTCAGAGAAAAACAAAGGTATTTTCTGGAAGGCCTCCATAATATACCCATTCACTTCTCTCTTTTCTGCCCATCTCCAAATCTGCAATTCTATTGCAGGAATTTAATTTAGTTATGTTTACTGAGGGCTTTGGCCTTTTCCAACTGTCAAGTCTTCTCTCTGCAGTAGTTCTACCCTTCTTGTAAATGTCCACATGCTTTGCACATTCTTCTATATCTGCTTAGTCTTGTGATTATCTGTATATGTGTGTGTGTTCGCTACTATACTATAAACTCCTTGAGGATAAAAATTGCTTCTTCCCAGTCTCTGGATCCAATGGTCCTAGTACAAAGCCTAAAAATAGGATATGTGCTCAAAAAGTGTTTTGGAAAGGAATTATTGTTGAATCCCCCCACAAAAATTGGGTTAAATTGGATGCCAGTTTCACTCCTTGATACCTTCTTGTGCAGTGGGAAAGTGTAGGGCTTGCAGATGGCAGAAGAGATTGATTCGAGCCTGACTTGGCTTAGTCAATTATTAGCCGTATATATACCTATATCCTTGCTTAAGTCTTTCATCTCTCTGAACTTTAGTTTCTTCACTCTCGTAATGAGGGCAACTACAGACATATCTCAGAAGGTTATTGAAAGAAGAAAATAAACGGTCTGAAGCAGCACTTTGTAAATGCAATATCTTGTGGAAAAGTCAAATTAATACCTAATATAATTTAATTGAATTGAAAAAGGATGAGTTAGTCATGCTAGATCTCTCCTATGTGTATAGGAAGTATACGTGCTATTATTAAACTTCTATATGGCTTTTTCTTTTATCAAAATATTAAAAGAGGAGTATTTTTGCCCAGGGATAGATGGGGTCCTTCAGAGAGTTGCAGACATTTCCATTATAAGTGCAGAATTGTTCTAAATGTGCTGAGTAGTCTAGAGGCCTATCCCCCCATTAGACAATTAGATAATAAAATAGATAATAAATAGCTTTCATCCTTCTTTAGCAATCTTCCCTCAGCAGTGTTTAATACTGGCAAATGGTAGTGGAAATAGCCCAGGGCTGTACAGAAACTAAAGGACTTTTAGAATTAGCACTAGAATGATGTTTTTGCAGATGAGAAGTCTTCTGAATTCAAACACAATTAATTAATATCAGTTAGTTAATATCTATTTATGTTTCCTGAGCACCTATAGGCTGTATGGTGAGAGAAGTAACGGGAATAATGAGAGAAAAAGTCACCTCTGAATGTCAAACTAAACCTTTCCAAATTAAACTACTCACTGTCCCTCATATGTGTCCCATATTTTTTCTATTGATACTTTTGGATCTGTATTCTTCTGCTCCAGAAATCTGAAATGACCTCCTTTCACCCCTTTTGCCATGTCAAGTGTTAAGTATCCTTCAGTGTGGCTCAATGTCCTTATGAATCTTTACCTACACACCAATCACTTCCCCTTCATCTACAAGTTGTTTCTACCTCTTTGATATTCCTCAAAGCACCGAGCTTCTGGAATTTAGTTTGTATTATCTGTCTCAGTGTCTTTCTGCTACACCAGTTTTTCCTTCCTTCAGTGTATGTTCCATGCCATTGCCAAAGGCAGATTTCAGAAATACAGACCACGCTTGATTTCCAATTTCAGATGACAGGAAAAATATATATAAATTCAATAACAGCACAGTGGCTACCAAATACAGATCCATGAACTCACTACATAAGAATCATGGTGAGGCTGCTTGTTGAAAATTGAGATTCCCAATGAGTGTCTGTCCTAAAAATCTGTAATTTTAAAAGCATTACAGGTCAACTAAAGATGGCAAGTATGTTTCATCTCTTGAATCAATTCAAATGGATTGCAATTAGCTATTTGGAATATTGTATTTAGTAGAACTCTAAAGTCATATCCAGGCTCATGGGAAAGGACATTTATGTCTGATAAACAGTTTCTGCCATGGGCATGGGAGGAGTTGATAGTTGTGATTAAGCCAGGCATTTACAATACCTACTCCAGAATAACTAGCCACTCCCCTAAACAAGACAGGCAACCTATTTGTGTGATGTTCCATTTCTCTAGAATGTCTTCCCTACCCACACCTCCAACTCCTGATTATCTAGAAGACTCTTAATAATCATCTGAGTTCAGTTCAAATATCATCGAGTCTGGGAAGTTGTCACTGATTTACTCCACATCATTTCTTCTCTCATCTGACCTTTCTCCACAATTTGTTCATCTTCACAATTTGTTACCACATTATTCACATCAGCTCTATTTCAGCAATAGAAATAAACTAGTTTTCAAATACTGAACTACTGTGCATATCGATCTGTCCTATTAGACTGACCTATTGGAGATAAGCAATAATAGCATATTCATCTTTTTATTCCAAGCCCTGGCTCAGTGTCTGGTACCTACAAGGTGCTTAGTAAACATGTGAACAAAGAGCAGATTCTATTGAGCAGGGAGGGGAAGAGGGGGGAGCTCATTACATCAGACATAATTACATCAAACACAATATTTTCCAGTCATGAACTAAGTTCACAGCAGAGGTAGCCTAAACCCAGGTCTCCTAACTCTCTGCCCCATACCCTTTCTGCTGTAATCAAGCTGCCTTGTTTAACCTAGGTTTGTGCAACCACTTCTCTCATTTGATCATTTGCACCAATAGATCTTATACGTACCCACAACCACATTCTTTGAGAATCATGGAGACAGGATCAGTTCCATGGGTGCATGTGATCACTTCTGAACAAAGACAAAGTACTGACAGGAATGCAGCCTGAAATAAGTGGGAATATGTCTCCTTTCCTCCATAATGCCTCTTGGACCACGTCACCCCTCAGTGATCGCCCGCTGTTCTCAACAGGGCTTACTGTCTGTATCTCACAATTTGGTATCTGATTGTCATGAGCATGCAGGAAAAAAGCAGGAATAGGGACTGAATGTCTCCCTCAGCATCTAACATGGTACAAGGATATGTTAGGCACTTAAAAAGACTTGCTAATTGATTTGTTAAATGACTGTTATTTGCAGTTTGTAGAGCTATTTGTTAATAGGTCATGGCTTCATGTAATACATTGGTCCAGGAGTTATGGCTCTCAAAACCAGAGGAAAATATTCAGAGAAATTCCTGTTTGCGGAAAAAACAAATCTGTCACCTCCACATTAATCTACTCAGAACATACTTCTCCAAACTTACAATGCCTTGCCTTTGCCCTATAGTTGGAAAATGAGACTAATCTACATATCTAGCATGATAAAGTAGGGAAAGCTGAAGGTATGGGCTTAGATGACATGAATTCTGACTCTGCCAACAACCTGCCATATGGCCTAGGCAAGACTCTCCCCCTCCGTCTTATCTATTAAATACCTTACCCTGTTCATTGAGGGAGGAAGACAAGCAGGTCTCTAAAGGCCCTTCCTATTCTAATTGCCATTGTGCTATTAAGGCGGATGTATTTAGCATGAGAAACATGAATGGCAGGATGAAACAGTGTCTACCCCTAGGCTTTTATTCTCTTGTTTATTCATCCAACAGAATTTTTAAAATGTCTACTATGTGTCAACTTCTGTTACAGAGGCTGGAAGCATAGCATTAGACACAGCAAAGTAGTTGTCCTCAAGCAACTTATATTCTAGTGAGAAGTATACCATAATCAAATAATCAAGCCAAATCATAGTATGTCAGTGAATGCAGTTAAAAAAAAAGTATAGTGAGAATGAGAGCAGCAAGGATGTATCAATATCAGTTCACACAGGGTAGTAAGGAAATGCCTCATTTATAAAGTAACATGTGGTTAGAAACATTAAGGAAGTGAAGTTGTCAACCATGTATGGGGAGGAGATAATTCTAGGAATATTGAGCAAAATGTAGAGAAACCCCAAGAAATAGTGTACTGGAGATGTGCAATGAGCTGCAAGGAAGCTAATGTGGCTGGAACAGAGTGATAAAAGGGCAAGTAATAAGAGAGGAAGTTGCAGAGGTAGCATAGAAGGGCCTTGTGGGCTTTTGATAGACTGGATTTTAATCTGAGTGTGAATGGGGACCACTGCGATATTTTGATTGCAGGAAGTACTGTGACCATTTTTCTCTCAGATAGTCACCATTTGCACTATGGGTCCTAAATGTACCCACAACTCTAAAACATTATTTGGCCTCTCCCATCAATTTTTAAATTTTGTACACACAGAAAGGACTGTTTCCATGCTGGGAGCACTGATCAGAAACAGTCAAGTTACTCTACCTATGCTACATGAATCACCATTTTGGAGTTTTTTTGCTGTTCCCTTATCCCTTATCCACTAAATTTTTCCAGGTCTTACCATGTCATTCTGATTTTCAAACCTTATCTAAAAATTATAGTCCTCCTATAAGAGAGCCAAGCAAGAAATCAGAAGGAGAAGAAAATAGCACACAAAACATGAAAAAAAGCAAAAACTAGCAGGCAACCACAAATAAGAGACATTCTACAGGGGAGGGAGAGGAAGAGAGACCAAAATAGGGGAGAAAAGAGCACAAGGGAATATGGTGATGGTTCATGGGTGACTTGGCTGTGGGAAACCTATAGGGGATACACGGTAATGTAAAGGATATAAGTTAAATAAATAAAATAAAATTATAGTCCTCACACATATAACCTGTTTTAATTTTCCTTCGCATTTAATAGCATCTAATATACTATATGTTTTACTTACCTTGTCTCTCCCTACCTCCAATCACAATGTAAGCTTTATGAGAGCAAGCATTACTGTTTGTTCATTGCCCTATCCTCAGCATCTAGAACAGTGCTTTTATTTCTCAATCATTCATTAAGTATTTATTAAATCAATAAATAGTGTGGAGACTTCACAGTGTTTATAGTCAAAGTTCATATTCTGTTGCTCTGCCTTTCTACTTGAAAACAACTGCCCTAGATCCTATCATCACATCCAGATTCTAGTTGGGACAAAGAAAGTCGCAGTTCAGAAGTTGTATACATCACTTCCCCTGGGTAGAACTTAGTCAAATGATCACACCTAACTCAAGAGAGTCTAGGAAGTATAGTCTTTAGTACAGCAACCTGTGTCTACCGAAAACTTCTAGTCTGGGCCTATCGGATGATAGTGGAAATTATTATTATCCTCATTTACTGATTAGGAAATGGAATATTACAGAAATTAAACTACTTCCCAGGATCACAGAGTTACTTCATGGTGAACCTGGGATTTAAACCTAAGCCATTCATCCTGCTATCCAGGTCCTCTCATGGGCGACTCAGGGTTCAGTTGGCTGTGGACACTATACTAGACAGCACACATCTGGGTCTCAGAAGGCCAATAAATACGTCAGAGAGAAGAACACCGGGGAACGGATATGACCCAAGTGAACTCTGATGCCAGAGTAAGGCTGTTTGTCCTCTGTACTCCCTGAAACTCCTTCCCTGGTTTCTGCGCACCAAGTGAAACCTTGATCCAAAGGAAATAAGAGGTTTGGAGATATCAAAGCTAACCCAAGGGTTTGACAGACCAGACAGCCAATGAGGATAATACCTTGAGTAGGATTATTACCATGGCATAATAGTAAGAGGAAAAAGAATTTGTTCTTGGCACTCTCCAACTTTTTGACAACCCATGCATCACCCTTGATCCCAATACTTGTTTTTGATTATCATAGGACTTTGTTTCCAGCTGACTGTTAATACGTCCTTGATAATACTTTCGTGTATTCCCCACTTTCCTATTGAATTATGCTACTGCTTATACCACTGTTTTTCCCATTGCCCTATGACTGTCTAAATCCCTGGAGACTTTCCAATACCCTGCCAAACAGCAGGCATCGGGGGAGGGGGAAAGAACAACTACTTTATTTTTTTTTAATTTTGGCAGCGTCTTTTTTTTCAAAGATTTATTTTTTTATACATTCAAGCTAGGGTACAGGCCAGAGGTGGGGGGCGGCGAGAGGGTTCACCAGAGACAGAGTGGGGAGCAGAACAGGCAGGTCAGAAATACACTGCTGAGGGGAGCAGCGGGCGAGGCAGGAGAGGTCTGCCGCACCATGTGGGATTCTCCCCAGCCGGGCATCAAACTCGCATCGCATGCTGCCAACAGCTCCACAGTGCAGCGCTCAACCACTGTGCCACCAGGGAGGCCCAAGAACAATTACTTTAGTTCCTAATAAAGTAATAAATATAATTTATAAATTTATTGTTAATTAATAAATTACTAAATATAAATTCCTGATATTCGCTTCATTTCCTTTAGCATGTTCATCAATGTTCCCCAACCTTGTTCTCATTCCATATATGTGAACAGCATGTACAAGTAGTGCCACTTTAAAGGGAAGAAGCTGAAACAGAGAGGTGATGACTGACCTTGCCTGAAGTCATAATGGAAGTTGTTGGCAAAGCCAGAACCTAAACACAGGTCTCCTGTCTCCCAGCCAATTAGCATCTCTACCCAAGAGAATATGCTTCTCCATCAGAAGATGACTTCTTCCTGTTGGAAGCTGGTCAGTTAAAGAAATGCAAGCAGCTGCAAGCAGAGATACACCCATTGAGGGGCCTGTTCCATGAATCCCACTACCCCACCCCCACCCCTACCCCCAGAGACCCAATTTCCATCCTGAAAAATGCAAGCACTAGCCAGGCTTGTATGTGTGTTGTGTGTGTGTGTGTGTGGGGGGGGAGGTTGTACAGAATCTGTCTCCTCCCCCTCTTCTACTCTAGATCCCTGGAGTTTGAGCCTTGGAAAAGCCACACACTATAGGGAGGGGACCGCCCTGTGACAGCTGCAAGCAGGTTATTCCAGAGAATGCTGAGATAGTAAGGATATTTTCCAGTTGAAATCAACCCAATTCCTTTTGGATTTGAGTCTTGGGAACATTCATGATGAAAATCTAGACAGCATGACACTGTGTGAACTCTGAAAGCCAAGCTGATGCTACTCTGGTTAGTGTTGCTTTTGGCTCACACTGAGGACCCAGAGCTCTGGAAAGGATTGGCAAAGGCAGCTTCAGTCACAGACCCTGTGCCATCTCTATATTAGATTGTCTATCTGTAGTGGTGACCTTGTCTCTCAGACAACATTTGGCTTTTTGTACTGTCCCAGGAAGATGTGGGGATGTGGGCAGCACAGGAAAAGGAAGTTTCTTGATTAGATCTTTGTTTAGTGATCCAGAGTGAGAAAAGAAGATGACAAAAGGAAACATGGCAGGCTGTAGTCACACATTCTTACCCATATTATCACTGGCATCAAACAAGGGGAGAGTACAGGTCGAAGGGTATGCAGAGCCAAAGACTGTCCCACCAAAGTCTCTCAGTTCGCGCAAGGAAGGCAGTGTGTGGTATTGAGGGAGGGGACCTGGGCTGGAAATGAAGCAAAAGTTGATTTCCTGACCATCTGTCTCCTTCTGTAACCTAGGCTCAGTCCTGTCTGAGCTCTAAGAGGGTTTTGGTGCCCTTATATGTTTACCACCACAATCCAACCACACAAGAGGAAGCTGGGATATTGCCTAAAGGCAGAAGTCAGTGGTGCCACTCACTGGCTGTATGCCAAGTTACTTCCCACACTCAGGTGTTCAGCTTTAGCCCATTAAATTATAAGAATAATAAGCCCTGCCCACCTTACAAGTCTCTTATTAGAACCAAATGAGATAATGGGTATGAGTGAGCTTTATAAACTGTGAACTCTGAAACTTAAAGCTAGGGTCTCCGAAATTGTCTGGCTGATGCCACTAGCATAGTAACAAAGCCCCTGGGTCTTGAGCTTTATGAGAAGAATGAAAGGAAGAGAAAGTATCCCCTAAACTCAGGCCCGTAGCTCATCACACACAGACATCTGAGTACAAAATTAACCAGAGAACAGAGAGAAGCACTGAACTTCTGGTCTGACTGTAAACCAAGGAGATCTCCATAGCATTTTGTTCTGGGGCCAAGAAGATTCGATCCCAAATATCCTTATCACTAATGGTTGGAATCCCAGAAGAAAAACCATGTTTTTTTTTTTATTTGTGTCTTTTACATTCCTGTATATTCCCCATAGGTTTCCCACCACCAATTCACCTGTTAACCGTCACCACAGTCCTCTGTGCTCCCCTCTCCCCCGTTCTGAGCCCCAATCCTCCCCCTTCTCTCGCTGGTTGACGAGAAAAACCATGTTTTTATAGATAAATCATTTCTTTTGTACTCAGAGCATGGAAAAGGGGACATGTCTGTGACACTTTTAGTCTACCTTTAGAGCTATTTCTTATTTGTTTTGTTCCAAGTACTCTCCTGCTCCGATCCAACAGATACTGCTGCACGACACCACTGGAATCACCTGCCTGAACTGCAGGTGGGGCCACACCACAACCCAGAACCTTCAGAAGTATCAACTTACCTACAGGAGAAAACGCAAAAGTTTTATCCTAGAATTCCAATTTCAATAGTCTTGTTCTAGTCTCCTTCCTGTTATACCTTAAATACATGCCTTTTATGCTCTGTATTTTGGTCAAACTGTTCCATTCCATTCCAAAGGAAATACACTGCACCAGAAAGAAGTCAGAAGAAATAGTTCCCATCCCAGCTCAGGCATTATTATTGTAGGTGACCTTCTAGAACTATTATTCAACCAGAATGTGTAGGCTGTTGAAATCACTTGGGAAATGTACTAAAATCAATTAGCTACTAAAGTATAAATGTTTATGAAAGACCTAATTTTTAATACTTTAGAACAGTGCCTATGTGCTCCATAAGATATCACACTTTTTCACTTCATTCCAATATGTTTTGGGGCCTTTAGGTTGTTTCCATTTCTTGGCTATTATAAATAGTGCTGCAACAAACATAGGGGTGCAGGCTGTCCTTTGAATTAGTGTTTTTGTGTCCTTTGACTAGATTCCTAGGAGTGGAATAGCTGGGTCATAGGGCGGAACCATTTTTGGTGCTTTGAGGAAAGTTCTCACAGCTTTCCATAGTGGTTGGACCAGTTTACATTCCCACCAGCAGTATAAGCACTGCTTTATCACCACATCCTCTCCAGCATTTGTTGTTTCTGTTGCTTTTTTTTTTTAACATGGACCATTCTCACTGGTGTGAGGTGGCATCTCATTGTGGTTTTGATTTCCATTTCCCTGATAGTGAGTGATGATGAGCATTTTTTCATGTTCCTGTTGGCCATTTGTATGTCTTCTTGGAGAAGTGCCTATTTCACTCGTCTGTCCATTTTTTTGATTGTGTTGTTTCATTTGTTGTTGTTGAGTTGTGCGAACTCTTTGTAGATCTTTAATATCAGTCCTTTATCAGATGTACAATGTGCAAATATTTTCTCCCATTCAGTGGGGAGATTTCTTCATTTTGGTACTGTCTCTTTTGCTGTACAGAGCTCTGTTCCATTTCTTTGAAGAATGCCATTGAGATTTTTATTGGTATTGCATTGAATCTTTAAGTTGCTTTGGGTAGGATGGCCATTCTGAAAATATTGATTCTTCAATCCATGAGCAGGGAATACCTTTCCACTTATTGTGTCTTCTTCTATTCCTTTTAATAATGTGTTATAGTTTACCTTATATGGTCCTTCATCTCCTTTGTTAGGTTTATTACCATGTATTTAATTATTTGGAGTGAGAATGTAAATGGGATGGATTTCTTAATTTCTTCTTCTTCTAGCTCAACATTTTGCATATAGAAAGGCAATTAATTTTTATATGTTGATTTTGTGACCTGCACTTTGCTGAACTGGCTTATTGTTTAATTAGTTTTTCCATGGAGTCTTTAGGGTGCTCTATGCATATTATCATGTTGTCGGCAAATACTGATACCTTCATAATCTTTTCCAATTTGGACTCCTTGTATAGCTTTCTCTTGCCTAATTGCTCTAGCTATGACTCCAAAACTGTGTTGAATAGTAATGGTGAGAATCATTGTCTTATATTAGGGTGTTAGTGGAAAGGCTTTCAGTTTTTCACCATTGAGAATGTTAGCTGTGTTTGTTATAATGGCCTTTATTATGATAATATATATTCCATTTATCTCCAGTTTTTCAAGGATTTTCATCATAAATTATGGTGACTTATCAAATGCTTTCTCAGCATCTATTGATATGATCAAATGTTTTTTATTTTCCTTTTTGTTGATGCTGTGAAATACATTGATTGATTTTCAGACATTAAAATATAAATCACAATTGGTCATAATATATAATACTTTTAATGCATTGTTGGATCTGGTTTGCTAAGATTTTATTGTGGATTTTTGCATCTGTGTTCATTAGGGAGATTGGTCTATAGTTTTCTCTTGCATTGTCTTTGACTTTGATATTAAAATTATGTTGACCTCATAACTTCTGTTTGGGAGTATTTCTTCTTTCTCAGTTTTTAAAGAGTTTGAGCAAGATAGGTATTCATCTTTGAAAGGTTGGTAGGACTCTCTTGTGAAGCTATCTTTTCCTGGGGTTCTCTTTTTTTGGGAGAGTTTTGATTACAATTTCAGTTTCCTTGTTTGTGGTTGGTCAATTCAAGTTTTCTATTTCTTCCCTATTTAGTCTTGGATGATTGTATAATTCTTAGAATCTGTCCATCTGACCTAAGTTGTTAAATTTTTTTTGATACAAATATTCATAGTAATCTCGTATTAACATGAGAAATTCTGCAGTTCTCTTTTAACCTCTTCTCTATCATTTTTCATTCTATTTATTTGATGTTTCTCCCCTTTTCTCTTAGTGAGCAAGCATAATGAGAGGTTTGTATGTTTATTTTTTCAAAGAACCAGCTTTTGATTTCATTGATCTTTTTGGTCAGTCTTTTTAATTTTTATTTCATTTATTTCTGCTCTGATTTTTAATATTTTCTTCCTCCCACTAACTTTTGGATTTTTTTCATTCTTATTTCTCCAGTTCCTTGAGATGAGAGACAGGGTTTTTTATTTGGGTTCTTTGTGGTTTCTTCATGGGGACCTGTATTGCTATATATGTCCCTCTTAGTAGTGCTTTTGTTGTGTTCCATATGCTCTGGAAGGTTGTGTCCTCGTTGTCATTTGTTTCGAGGTGTTTGTTTGATTTCTTCTTTGATTTTCTTGTTGATCCAGTGGTTTTCAGTAGTATGTTGTTCATTCTCCATGTCTTAGAGGTTTTCCTTACTTTCTTTTTGTAGATGGTTTCTATTTTGATACCTTGATGGTCTGAGAAAATACTTGGCATGATTTCAATCTTCAAGAATTTATTGATATTTGTATTGTAGCCCAATATGTAGTTAATCCTAGAGAATGTCCCATGCACTTGGAAAAAAGTATACTCTTTTTTGCTTGTTTTTTTTTTTTTGGTGTGTTTGTGCAGTTTTATAGATGTCTATTAGGCCCATTTGGTCTAATTCTTTGTTTAAAGCTGTTATGTCCCCATTCATTTTTTGTCTCCTTGATTTCTCAGTTGGTGAGCGTGGGAAGCTGTGCTTTTTCCAGTGTTTGTTTTCTGAGTTGATAGTAGTTGCCTGATGTATTTTGGTGCTCCTTCATTTGGTGAGTATATGTTGATGAGTTTTATGTCCTGACTTCCTTTGGGTGCCATTTGCTTATAGAATTGTTTTCCAACCCTGTATCTTGAGGCTATGCTATCTTTGGAGCTCAGGTGTGTCTCCTAGAGACAGCAAAAAGTTGGATTCTATCTCCTCATCCAACCAGATACTCTGTGTCTTTTAATTGATGAGTAGAGTATGTTAATATTTAGAATTATTATGACATGTGAAAGCCTATTGCTGCCATTTTGTCATTACTTTTGTGGTTTCTATTTCTTTTCTTAATTCTTTCTGTATGTTTTTCTATTTGGCTGAGGTACTAGAGGTTCTTGCAATGGTTTAGATACTAGAGTTCTTTTCAATGTTTCTTGGAGGGGAGTCTAGCTTTTGTAAACTCCTTCAGTTTTTCTTTGTCTGAGAAGGCATTTATTTGTCCCTCATATCTAAAGGAGAGTGTTGTAGAATACAGTCTTCTTTGTTGGAAGGTTTTATGTTTAATTTTTTCAAACATGTTTTACCTGTCTCCCTTGCCCACAGTGTTTCCTCTGAGAAGTCCAATGTAAGCCTGATATGGTTCCATTGTGTGGCATCTGCTTCTTTCTCGCTGCCAATCTCAATATTCTTTCTTTGTCTTGAACTCTTGGAAATTTCACCACTATATGCCTTGGTATTAGTCTCATTTTGTTTATGTACCACAGTGTTCTTTTAGCTTCCTGGGTTGTATATTCATTTCCTTTTCCAGGCATGGGAAATCTTCTTCTATTATTTCTTTAAATAATTTTCTGTTCCTTTTTTGTCTGTCTTCCTCTTCTGGGACACCCATTATTCTTATTTTGTCTTTCTTCATGGTACAGCATAGTTCATAAAGTGGTTCTTCATTTTTTCCCAGTTTGTTTCTCTTTTTCTACTTCCATCTTCCTCATTGTAAATTCACATCTTCAAGTACACAGATTCATTTTTCCATGTGTTTATTATACTTCTATAGCATATAATAGTATTTTTCATCTCCTCTTTTAATCTTTTTTCAGTCTGCAATTCCTTTATTGCCTTCTTTAGAGTATTGCTTTCAATCTTCTGTTCATTGATTCTGTTTCAGGACATTCATTTTTCTGAGTTTTCTTGCATATCCTTGATCTGGTTTTCTGAATCTTCTCTGAGTTCTTTGAACTTCTTTATAATGGCAAGCTTGAATTCTGTATCTAAGGAACATATATTCCATGTCTTTGTGGTTGGATTCTGGAGATATATTCTCCAAATGTGATATTTTACTCCTCTTCAGAATTCATTGTCCATTATTTGTATTATTCCATCTCCCCATTTTTTAAAGATTTATTTATTTATGCATACAAGCTGGGGTACAGGCCAGAGGCATGGGGCAGCGAGAGGGTTCACCAGAGACAGAGTGGGGAGCAGAACAGGCAGACCAATGGAAATATACTGCTGAGGGGAGCAGCGGGCAAGGCAGGAGAGGCCTGCCACGTCATGTGGGAATCTCTCCAGCCGGGTGTTGAACTCGCTTTGCCGCTGCTGACAGCTCTACAGTGCAGCGCTTAACCACTGCGCCACCAGGGAGACCCCCATCTCCCCATTTTTTTTTTCAGGACCTCACTGTTGTGGGTTTCACCTCTGCTTGGTGTATATCCACCCTTCTCACACTGGGTCAGAGGACTCACCAGAGGGTGGCTGGGGGTTGTTGCTGTCAGGCAGGGCCCTGCACAGTCTGCACTGGGGCTTTCCCTGGTTCCTGAGGTGCTGGTGGGTCATCCCAGGGTTAGAGGTGCTTCCCAGAGATGTCTGGGAGTCACTACTGTTTCCCAAGACCCTGAGCAGCCCAGACTGGGATGTGTACTGATTTCTGATTTCTAGGTACTGTTGTGCGGTCCTAGGGTTGGGGGTGCTTTCTGGAGGGTGGTTAAATGTCGCTGATGTTAGGTAAGTCTCTGCATGGTATGTGTTAGGGTATATGTTAATTCCCAAGGTGCCAGAGGCCAAACCTGGAGTCAGGGGCACTTCCTGAGGATGGCTGAAGGACACTGGTGTGGGGCAGGTCCCTGTGCAGCTGAACTGGGGCATGTTTCTGTTCTCAGGGTGCTGGTGACTGAGCCCAGGGCTAGCAGTGCTTTCCAAGGAGGCAAGCACTGCCTCCTTTCCAAGTAAGTGCTTAAGATGTTCATTCAAGGAGGCAGTGCTTGCCTCCTTGGAAAGGAGATTAAAGGATCTCTTGGCAATTCCATATAGGAACATGAAGACCAGTTTGGGTAAGGGAGAAAGGGAGACGAATAGCACTACTACAAAATGTTAGAAAGGTCTATAACCTTTTTCACTTTGTAGCCAATTAAGAGGTAAGAAAGAATGTGAACAGCTGGGCTCAAGTTCCAACTCACATTGTTCTGTGGTCAGCTAAGCAACGGCCCTTACACACACACACACACACACACGCACACACACACACATTTTGGCAGCCCTCAGTACTTCCACACAGCAGTGGAAAACCAACCTTCCCAGCAGCCTGCACAAAGGCCAAGGAACTGAGAGGCCCTTAAAGAGAAGATTCAGAAGGTATAAAAGGTTTTAGAGTGTGGGCAGACATGGTGACCAGAAAGATTTTGGACTCCTGCTTCAAAGTGGACTTGGTATGGTACTGCCAAACAAGGCAGAAAAAGGCCCAGTTTGGTTTTGGCCTCACTTCAGAGGGGGCAATAAGTACCCACAAACAGCGTGCTATAAAAAAAATCTGCTCCCTCTGGAAAATCACGGCCTTTAGCACATTCCCCAAAATGACATCAACCAGGGAACAGTGCCAAAAATGTGACTTTCACATTTCTACAGCAACAGATGATTTCCTCTCCCCACTTAACTTTTTTTCTTATATATATAAATAAAAGAGTCGGTCAATTGTTTTTTAAAAAATGAACATCTTAAACACTTACAGGCTTTTCAAGCAGTAATTATTAATAGAAGAGGGAACCATGCCTCTCAGAAATGTTTTTCATGTATCCCTTTTCTGGTTCTTTAAATGAGATTTATATATTCAACCATGCTGAACAGAAACAATAAAAGTTGACACAATTACAACAAACAAAATGGATTTCCTCCCACTTGATTTATATCACTCACCTTGCACCTGAATGTTCCATTTGGCTTGCCCAAAGACGCTTAAGCCTATGGGTAAGGGATGGTAGTTCACCCAACCCATGTTGGCTGATGATAAAATCAACTAAAGCAAAGAAAAGAGGAGAGCTATATCAGGAAAGTCCAGCTGTGTGATTGAGCCATTGTTGATCAGACTTACCCAGAGTTCTCTCTTAAGTGTAACATTGAGGGAAAAGCAATATTGATTGTTCAGTCAGTATTTCCTCTCAAATCTCTTCATTCTCACCTATTTGCCTAGTCTGCCTTTCTTCTGGAATCATGACATTCCTCTAAACTCTGGAAATGATGTATGTCTTACTGCTTGAATATCTAGTCCACTCTCATTGTTTCCTTTCCTCCAATCATCAGTCCTAATATGACAGAACTTTAGAGACTCCATCCATTCAGTTATATAGTTCTGGTCTAACTGCATCATAGGCAACTGTTTTTCAGAGTGTCTTATAGATGGAGTTATAAAATGAACTAAGGCCCAAAAGTTTTTTTTATCTACTTGGGTGAGGGGTAAGGAGCACTGATTTACCTAGAACTGAATGGGATACTTACCAGTCCATACCTTATGTGAATTGCCTGCTCTGCTGCTAGAAAGATTTTTCCCTCCAGATTCTGATGATGTTCAATATTATCTAGTTGAAGGAGAGCTGTTCCATTCAGAAGGTAGCAATAAGATGCCAAGATAGAGTTCTCTGTGGTAGAGGACTGAATTCTCATTTAGGAAAACACAGGTCTTAAGTCAGGAGTCAAAGAGCCAAGAGACACCAGCTAAATGTTTGCCTCAAGAATTGATTCAGGCCTCCCTGGTGGCGCAACAGGTTAAGTGCAGCACTATGGGGCTGTCCCGAGCCACTGCAGCAAGAGTTCCATACCTGGCCAGGGAGATTCCCACATGGTGCAGCGGACCTCTCCTGCCTCACCTGCTGCTCCCCTCAGCAGTGTATTTTAGTCGATATGCCTGATCTGCTCCCCACTCTGTCTCTGGTGAATCCTCTCACACATACCCCCCCACACCTCTGGCCTACACCCCAGCTTGTATGCATAAATAAATAAATCTTAAAAAAAAAGAATAGATTCAAAGCCCAAAATAGGTCAAATGAAACTGGGGCCATTTCTTCAGCTTTGTTGAATTCAGGAGACAATTTCAAAGACCAGATTTTCTACAGAACTCTGAAAAGGATATTATCCATGTTAAAGAAGTATAAGATAATCCTAAATTTGTATGACAACCCAAGGAAATGTTGGAAGCTTGCTAGCATCAAAACAATCTATGGGAGGATAACATGTACCAACATTTCAGCCATGACCTAATCAAATTTGCATTTTGCAGATTTAGGTAAGTGTTGGAATTAGCACAAGTGTTCTGGGTTCAGTCAGTCCCTGAGAATAAAACAAGCAATATATTTCAGTGATTTAGTACATGAATTTCATAGACGAACAGAATGAGCTTCCTTGATGCATGTATGGTCCAGTGTAAGGTAATTATACTCTCTATACCACAGTTTCCTAATTTTTAATGTGGAAATAATAATAGTAGCAATTTAATACACTTGTTCTAAAGAATAAACAAAGCAATATATATAAATTATATGTTTGTATCAGATGTACATACTGTATATCACAAACACACTATAGTTCTTGGCACATGCTAAGCAAATTTATCATTTGGTAACTATTATTATCTAGATGATTATCCCTTTACTAGGTTGCAAAAGCTTAAGCTACATACATGTAGCACACTGGAGGGACCAAATGTCATGAATGTATGTACGTAGTGCCTACATGTGATTTTGCATGTTATCTTACAAGTCTACAAATATTATTAGCTCTAAGTACCAACTTTGTAAAATTTGTAGTAGTAAATAGTTGGTCAAGCAAGTCAATGATGGTGATTATAGTGCAAGTTTAGAAATCATTACAGAACAGTACTTCCCTGTTCAGTGATTACACTTCATGTCTAGTATCATTATAGAGCCATTTCCCTATTCTTTATGATGAAAATTGTTGGTGCATAATAAAGGAAAGTAGAAGAGTGAAAAGAATCTTAGAAAAAGCTAAATGCAAGGATGTGCTAAAGCTAAATGCAAGGACGTGCTTTTGCCATGATTTCTTTTAAGTCTAAGTTTTTATCTAGTTCAGGATCTTCTGGAACCTAAATTCACTATCTTCTTTTTTTTTAAAGATTTATTTATTTTTGCATACAGGCTGGGGTACAGGTCAGAGGCATGGGTTGGTGAAAGGGTTCACCAGAGACAGAGTGGGGAGCAGAACAGGAAGATCGATGGAAATACACTGCTGAGGGGAGCAGCGGGCGAGGCAGAAGAGGTCATTTGTGCCATGTGGGAATCTCCCTGGCTAGGCATGGAACTCATGTTGCCACTGCCAACAGTGCCACAGCGCAGCATTTAACCTCTGTGCCACCAGGGAGGCCCTAAATTCACTATCTTCTAAATTTCCAACTTTTTCCATTCCAGTAGATCATTCCTATCGGCATACACCTTTCTCTTACTGCTCCAAAACTTTGTTCTTTATCACAGAAAAACATCTTCAAAGTATTGTCTGGGGCTACTGTCTATAATGTATTATCTCTGTTTCTAAACTCAGCCCAACCCAACTGGAATTACATTCCTAAAATTCCACTGAAACTACTCTTGTCAAGGTCATCAATGACATATGTATTGCTAATGGGTAGAAACCTCTCTGTCCTGTCTTATTCAAGAGCTGGGCAGCATTCAACTGGTTAATCACTCTCATCTCTCCTTACTTTGTTCTCTTAACTTCTTGGTACTATATTCACCTGGTTCTCATCCTACCTCACTGGTCTCTCATTTCCCCTTACTGGTTTCTCTTCCCCTGTTCCATTTCTAAATGTTGGCATGTCCCAGACCATCAGATTTTCCTACTAATTCTTCCTTGAAAAATTCCCAAATCCATCTTCTTCCCTCCATATCTACTGCAAATACTCTCTATTTCAATCATTTCCCTTGCCTTAGATTTCCAAAACAGCCTCCTTATAGGCTCTCTGCTTACCGTCTTGTCCTGGTAATGTCCATTCTCCAAGAGCAACCACGGTCATCATTTTAAAATATAAATTATATCATTTAACTTCCCAACTTTAAAGTAGCTTCCTATTACTGTCAAAATAAACTAAAAATATTTTAATACAAGTAACTAGACTATTTTATCTGTTTTACCCATTTGAACTTTTACCATTTTTTTCAACTTAAAATTTTATTGATTTGTCATTGGTTTACAACTATATAAATTTCAGGAGTACAGCTATATAGAATATATGTCTATGCCTCACCATAACTACCACTAAGATTCTAGTGCTTTCACATTATCAAATGGACCCCCTCTATCCATACCTTTCACACAACTTCCACTTCCCTTATAGCAACCACCACATTTTCTCATAATCTGAGTTTTTTTTTGTGTGTGTGTGTTTTGTTAGTTCACTTGCTTTATTTTTTATATCCCACAAGTGAGTAAAATTATTCAGTAATTGGCCTTAATTTTCTGATATATTTTGCTTAGCATAATCATCTCAAGTTCCATCTATTCTTCCGAAAGGCACTATTTTATCTTTTTTAAGAGTCAAATAGTATTCCATTGAATATATATACATAACTTCTTTATCCAATGATCTGTCATTTGGCATTTAGGTTGCTACCATGTCATAGATATTGTGAATAACACTACTATAAACACAGGAGTACATATATCTTTTCAAATTAGTCTTTGGATAATTATCTAGGAGTGATATTGCTGAATCATATAGTATTTCTACTTTCAGGTTTTATGGAATTTCCACACCATTTTCCAAAGAGGCTGCACCAGTTTGTATTCCTACCAATAGTCTTTTACCAACCTTTCTTTTTTTTAATTTTTTTAATAAATATATATTTTTATTGTTATTTATGTCTTTTACATTTTGTATTCCCCTTGGGTAGCCCACCACCAATTCACCCGTGATCCATCTCCATGGTCCCTTGTGTTCTTTTCTATTCCATTTTGTGCCCTTTTCCTTCCCTCCCTCCGCCTCCCTCCCCCCCACCCCACTGATTGTCTCTCTCCCACCCGGCCTCCCTATAGT
>PVIJ01007736.1:0-42996 GCA_004024925.1 Scalopus aquaticus
GAGGGAGGGAGGAGGAGGGAGGTGGGAGGGAGGAAGAGAGGGAGGAAGGAAGGAAGAAAGAAAAGAAGGAGGGCAGGGAAGTTACTCTTACATATCAGGAGCCAATCCTATATCAGAAACTTTTACATTATTTTCTGCTTTCTTGAGTACAAATCTTCATGCCTCTTTATCTCATCATTTTTGACATTGCTTTGACATGTCTCTTTTCCTGGATCCACTCTACATTTCAGTCTGGAGACTTCTCATATTTTTCTTTCCATAGCACAGCCTGTTTATATTATTTTCAGTTGCTAGAATTTATGGATATTTGTCTGTCTTCATTTCACTTAATTTTAATGTTCATTCATGAACTTACCTTCTATCTTTAAAAATAGACCTTTTTTCTTTATCCAAAAGGAAATTATTTATATCCCTGGGATATGATGATGTCCTGTAGAATTAACTTTTATAAAGAGATGGTTCTTTTTCATTCAGCAGCAGTGGGAAATCTTAGTGACAGAGCAATTCCACAGGGAGCAGGAAGGATAAACATCCTTCTAAATCATCACAAACTGAGCAGAGATCTGTCCCCCTTCCTCTGACTGTATTTCCCAAGCAGGAAATCAGGGCAGACAACAGTGTTATAACCTAGAATGCCAGGGTCTGACAGAGGAGGTCTTAATTCCACTCCCAAGTCTTGCCCCCTGCACGGTTTACATACGCTAAGCCTCAAATTCCTCCTTCCTCTATAACTGATAGAGCAACGACTGTTTCTCCAGGGAGTTATAAAAGTGAAACTGCTAATATGAACTTGAGATTAGTTAATATTATAAATAAAGTAAGAGCAATTCTTGGCAATAGTCATTTGGTTAATGTATATTATGATTACGTCAATCTTCCCCAGCTACTTACACTTTTTAAAATCTAGTTTGAGTTCTACAAAAGCAAAGACAAAAACTCACAGGAAACCATAAATAAGATACATTCTGCAGGGGAGGGGGAGGAAGCGGGACCACAATAGAGGAAAAAAGAGCACAAGGGACTATGGTGATGGTTCACGGGGGAATTAGTGGTGGGAAAACTACAATAATGTAAAGGACATAAATAAAAATAATAATAATAATAAAATAAAATATGGGTGAGAGACACACACACACAAATCTAGTTTGATTTCTAAAAACAAACAGCATAGAAAAGGGAAATAATGGGGGAAATTTAAAAAAGAAGGTCCAGGGATTTAAAATAGGCATTTATTGGTTACTCCATTCATACAAAGCGCAGCATTAAAATGGGGCAAAAGTTCTTGGCTACTCAGGATGGAATATTCATCTTTAGAATGTTGATCTGGGAGACCTGGGTCCTCCATTCCCGACCTCTCCTCTCTGTCCCCACCCATCTGTGCCATCATATTGTCCAACAAGCAACCAGCTCTTGAACTTAAACCCAAAGGCTCTAGGATTGTTTTAAACATTCCCACTGGAGAAGGAAGTCTGAAGCTTTTTAATCCTCCATATATTTTTACATAACTGAATTTTTTGAGATAAAATATACATAAGGAAATTTGCAGTGTAACCATTTCATCATACAATTCAGGGACATCCACAGAAACCGTAAATAAAATCATACAATTATTATCATTTTACATGCGGCTTATTTCACTGAGCGTAATGTCTTTTATGGTTCATCTGTATTTTATCACATATCAGAACGTCACTGTTTTGTTATGGTTGAATTATGTTCCATTGTGTGCACTTACCGTTGTGTTGATTGTCTGTGGAACAGGGTGGCCCCCAAGAAGAGGGGAGGTTCCAGTTTCCCTGCCCCTCTCAAGGAAGGGTAGAGCTGAGCAGGAAGGAGGGAGAAGCTAGAGAAGAAGCTGGAGAGGAGAGTGAGAAGGAAGAAGTGTGGAGAGCCAGAGGGAGACCTGGAGGAGACACGTGGAGCAGAGAGACACGTGAAGAAGCTGCGCTGGTTTCTTGGCCTTAGACTGGTTGAGACAGACGTGGGTGAGAGACACGTGGGGAGGTTGACAATGGCAGCTTTCTCTTGATTTTGCTCTTTTCCTTCCAGACTTGTCTGGCCGTTTCTGCCCCTTTCCTATGGGTCCCCACCAGGAGGTGCCTTAGCCTTGGGGCAGGCTTTCGGGCCTCAGAGGCCCTGCTTTGGGCCAACTCTGTTTGGCTGGGCCTTTACCCAAGAAAGGATGGGTAGTTTTGGGTGCTTGATTTGAAACCTTTATTTTTTGTCTGCTGCTGCTTGCACACTAATTGTATTAAAGTTTCTTTCCATTAAAGGTCGTATGCACTAGAGTGTGTTTTGTCTTGATGCAGTGGATGGCAGAACATATTTAGAATGGGCAGATTTAGGGGCGCTGTGGTGCCCCTCTCCTTGCCCTGTGCCATCTGGGGATCCAATTACATAGAATCACACACTGGGTGACTTCACTAACAGGAATGAATTGTCTGGAGGCTGGATGTTCAGAGTGAGGTTTCAGCAAAGTTGCTTCCTCCTGAGGGCCTTGAGGGAAGGCTCTGATTCAGACCTTTCTCCTGGGCTGATAGCTGATGGTCTTCTGGCTCTGCCAGTCCATAGTGTGTTCTCTTTATTCATCTCTATATTCAAATTTTTTGTTTCCAAAAGGACACTTCATAGTTTCTTCAACATGATCTCATTTTAACAAATAATTTCTGCAGTGACGCTATTTCTAAGGTCACCTTCTGAGTTACTAGAGATTGGGAATTCAACATATGAATCCTGGGGGCAAAAATTCATCCCATAACAACATATTATTCATCCATTCATCTGCTGAGGGTTAAATGGATGATTCCTACCTTTAGCTAGTGTGAATTTTATGACAATGAAAATTGGCATGTAAGTAAATGTTTGAGTCCCTGCTTTCAATTCTTTGGGGTATATTCCTTGAATTAGAATATAATACAATTTCTTGTATCATATGGTAATTCTATGTTCAGGTTTTGGGGGACTGTCAAGCTGTTTTTCACAAAGCTACATCATTTTACATTTCCGCTAACAATATATGAGGGTTCCAATTTTCTGTATCATCATCAACCCATGCTATTTTCTGCTTGTTTTGATTAAACAATATATAATTGTGATTATGGTTTACATTACCCTAATGACTAGTGATTTCAAGCTTATTTTCATGTACTTGCTGGCCATTTGTGTACATTATTTGGAGAAATGTGCATTCCTCTTCTGTTGTTTTGCATTTTTCTGTCTTTTGTTTGTTGTAGTGTTTTAAGAATGCCTATATTTTTTGGATATTAAATCTTTATCATATGTGATTTATAACTATTTTCTCCCATTCTACAGGTTGTCTTTTCACATTCTTGATGTCCTTTTATGAACAAAAGTTTTGAATTTTTATATTTATTTCTTCTTTTGCTGTTTTTTTTTTTTTTTGGTTTCTTAAGACTCCATTGTCAAATCCCATGCTATGAAGATTTATGCCTCTTGATCACCTTGCGTAACATTGATATTAACTTTCCTACCCCTAAACTTGGATGTATTTCCATTCATTTATTTCTTCTTTAATTCTTTTCAGCAATGTTTCTGTAATTTTCAGAGTACAAGACTTCCACCTTCTTGGCTAAGTGCATTCTAGGTATTTTATTTTTTTAGGTCTTTTTGTAAATGAAATTGTTTTCTTAATTGCTTTTTTTGATTCTTAATTGCGGGTATATAGTAACAAAACTGATTTTCATCTGTTGATAGTGTACCCTGCAATTTTGCTGAAATTGTTTATTATGATTTACTAGCTTCTTTGGATTCTATGGAATTCTATATATAGAATCATATCATCTAAGAATATAGATAGTTTTATTTCTTCCATTCAAAACTGGATGCCTTTTATTTATCTTCTCTAAATGTTCTGACTAGAAACTGCAGAGCAATGTTAAGTAGTAGCGATGAAAGCATTCTTGTCTTTCCCCTGAACTTAAGGAGGAAGATTTCAGCCTTTCATTGTGATGTCAGTTGTGGGTTTTCATGAATGACCTTATCATGTTGAAGAAAATGACTCTTCTGTTTTTTTATTTATTTATATTTTTTATCATGAAATGGTTTTGGATTTTGCCAACTGCCTTTTCTGTGTCAGTTGAGATAGTCATTTTTTCTCTTTGCTCCACTAATCTGGTATATTCCATTGATTCGTCTTCTTATGTTTAACCGCTCTTGTAATTCTGAGAGAAATCTCACTTGATCATGGTTTATAATTCCATTAAATGCTATTGAGTTCAGTTTGGTAGCATTTTCTTGAGGGTTTTTGCATCTAATCTAGCTGATCCCAAAATGAATTCAGGAGCCTCCTTTGCAAGAGAACATGCAATTGTGGGCACTCTTTGAATGTTAATTCTTGAGTCACAGGGACTTTTTTATTTAAAGGCACTGATGAAGCTATGATTTGTGATGGTTTATGAAGAGACAATTTTTCTGCTAAGTGCTTTGCCTCATTACTCTGACTTAAATAAGCTGAGGTAAGCAAAAGTAAACGAGTTTATTAAAGAATCAGGACTGAGGACTCAAGCCCAGAACAGCCACCAGATCACTCTGAAAATCACCCGAATTCTGAGCTTCTCAACGATGATTTTATACATTCCCCAAGGAAAACATTTCAAGGATTTTAAAAGACAGTCTGGGCAGGTGCCTGGCTAATGTGTCTATCTTTTGTGGCCTTGAGGAAAACAGAAGACAGTTAAAATTCACTCTATCGCTTTAGAGCCTTATCTTCTGGAAACTGGGCCTTCTAGCCTCACCATAAACCTTTAGCCTGGTTTCTGGGAAGGGACTGATTTGCCCAGAGGTAACTTTGTTGTTATCCACACCTTCACAACTTCCAGCTGTGGCCTAACTGTTGGCTGGACTAGCTGGTTTTCAAACCAAGCACCCAAAGTTACCCATTCCCTTGTGGGTAAAATGGACCCAAACAGGATTGGCCCAAAGCTAGGCCCGAAGGCCTGTCTCAAGGCTAAAGCACCTTCCAGCAGGGACCCATACAAAAGGGTCAGAAACAATCAGACAAGTATGGGAGTAAAAAAGTAAAGTCAAAATCAAGATAAAAGCTGCCACTGTCACCTCCCCACCGGTCTCTCACCCACCTCTGTTTCAACTAGTCCAGGAACAAGAAGCCAGCGCAGCTTCTTCACAAGTCTCTCTGCTCCTTGTGCCTCCTCTAGATCTCCTCTGGCTCTCCCTCCTGCTTCCTTCCTTCCCCAGTCTGCCCCCCAGCAATTCTTCTCCCTGATCAGCTCCACCCTCCCTTGGGTGGGGCAGGGAATCTGGAACTTCCCTTTTTCCTGAGGCCTACCCTGTTTCAATACCAGCAATGTTATCACCATACTGTGAGCCGGAAACACAGTAGGTGCAACTGGAGCTGTGTTGACCTGGAAATATACATATCAATGGCAATTGCTTTGGTGGCAATCACTTAGAACAACGAATATTCTTTAAAAATGAACCAAGAGAAGTTTATAGAATACATACTGTTCTTGGGCCTCTCTGGTGGTGCAACGGGTTGAGCACAGCACTGTGAAGCTATCCAGAGCCACTGCAGCATGAGTTCGATCCCCAGCCAGGATGCTTCCCACATGGCGCAGCAGACCTCTCCTGTCTCCCCGCTGCTCCCCTCAGCAGTGTACTTCAGTCATTCTGCCTGTTCTGCTCCCCACTCTGTCTCTGGTGAATCCTCTCACCACCCCTCACCTCCGGCGTATATCCCAGCTTGTATGCATAAATAAATAAATCTTTCAAAAAAAATAAAGAATACATACTGCTCATTACCTGCATCTGCCCTCTAAAATTAGAGAAGATAGTAAAGAGCTTCAAAATACAGCATAAAAGTATACAGAGAAAATGTATTGGAACGCAAAACCCTCTTCCTAGAACACTGAGCCATGGATTCCGAAGTGACAGCGTCCACGTTCTGAAATGAATGTGGAGCTCTGGGTGGTACAAGAATTGTGTCTCCTGACTAGAAATGAGATAAAGGTCATTTTATACATGACCTTTCTGTTTACAGAAAATTAGAGTCACAATGAATTAAACATTAGGCTATTTTACATTTTTATCTCATGTTTATCTCATGTTTATAGCAACAACATTTTCAATGTCAATTTTTTAGCAGCTGCTCTCTGTATATATCTGGTCTTTTTTTTATTCATTTTTGAATGTAGCATACCATGTGCCCAATTGATAAAAGGATAGAGTGGGTATTGGATTAGCATTTGAATATTTCTTTGATTTCACTTCAGATATTTTTGTTCTTTTTTGAAAATATCATTACCTCCTATCCATAATTTATTCCTATTTCCTTCATGCTTATTTAATCTCCTTTTTCTTGTTTCCAAGGCTGCTATTGACTGACATTTTCTCAGACTCTCCTTGCTTTTGATGACCTTGATTGTTCTGAGAAAACTGGTCGGGGTTATTGCACAATGACACAACTTAGGCATTCTTCTCATAATTAGACGAGGGTGAGTGGCTGAATTTATAGAATGGGTCTCATTAATTCTGAAACTGGATAATGAAACTGTAATTGAGGGCTATGGGTGGGTGTGGTATGGTAAAATACATCTGAAGAAGTGCAAACGTATCCCTCTCAATTCTACAGTGTTGTAAATAAATGTAAACTTGAACACAGAAAAATAAATGAATAAATTAAAATTAAAAAGAAATGGCATCAATCTACTTTTCTGAACGTGAATTTTTTTCCCCTTAGTCCATAAATGATTTAGGGAACCGGTTAGTTAAAATATGCTAATTTATTTTGCAATAACAACACCAAAGCTTAGTATGTTACACAAAACTGATTTACTTGTCAATCTACTGTATGTGTGTCATTGTTTGGCTGTGACTTTCTCTCTGTACAATATTTGTTTCCAATCTGAGATTTAGTTGATGCACATAAATTTCTTGTATCCAAAGCAGAGACAAAGAGTATAGGGGAAACCACCTTGAATTCTTATATCTACTGCTCATAAGTAACAGAAGTCAGATCTCACATTTCACTGGCTAATGAAAACCACATAGTCAAACTTACATGGAGAACAATAGTAAAAACCACCAAGCAGTTCTTTTCATGATTTAAATAGAAGAAAGATGCCTAATGCCTAAGTAATAAAAACAACTTTGTGGAAATTGTGATAATAATTAGCATGAAATCAGATACACTTATGAAAAGAGAGAAAAACAATATAAAGTAAAGTAAATCCAAGATTTGATTGAATAAAAAACACTCAACACATATACTTCAGCAAGAATATTTAAGAGGGAAAAGTATATTTAACAACTGATGTACTAACTTAAAGAGATGACAGGTTGGAATTTTCTAAATTAATAAATGAGAAAATCTAAGTAAAAGTGAAATTTGTTGAAAAAAGTAGATAAATTTATAGATGAGAAACTCAAAATGCAAACAATTTAAAATGTGAATTCATAGATGGAAATGAAATCATCAAAGGAAATTATATTTTTCTTTTTTACATTTCTTGTGTAGTTCAGCCTATAATCTTTGCAGAATAAAACGAATTTAACTTCAATGAACTTTTTTTTTTGCATAGAAAAATAAAGTTAAACAAAAGTCTGCTATAAAGGAGCAATTTTGTCCTTTATAATGAAATAGAAGACTGAATAGTACCTCAAGCAAGGTTTATTACAAAGCTATATGATGCTAAATAGGTACTTTTTCAAAGCAATCAAATGGTAAAGCCAATTTGTGCTGATATATCTCGATAAGCAAAGCAATTCAGTGTTCTCAAAATAAAATATATTTCATATTTATTTAATGAGATCCACATAGTCAAGGGCAAACAGTGATTATGCTGCTGCTGGCTAGTTATTTGCCATTTCCTGTAAACTTTTTAAACCTTCTCTAATAAAAGCTGTATTCTGCAAAGAAAAACAAAAAGGAATGTATATAACATAGGCACTTATAATATACATTAAATAATTCCAAACATAAGTATATTTTAAGTGCATGTCCTCAGGTTCCCAACTCAAACAAAATTGAGTCCTGTGTAGGATTATTTACAAAATACATTTTGGTCTTTTCCTTAACATTTTCCACCTAAAAGTGCATCCTTATCAGTTAACCAGCTTTTAAAGCCTGCTTTCACCTGACTCAATTTACACAACAAAGCATACTTGGTGTCTGACTTTGCAACATGAAGTCATTAGACCTCAGTCAAAACCAGTTTGAAATGGGGCACAATTCCTCATAAAACTAAATATGATTACCATATGATCCAGCTACTTCACTCTTGGATATATACCCCAAAGAATTGAAATTTTGTACTACACAAAAACTTTAATCCACGGTAATAGTAGGATAGCCACATTCATAGCAGTATTGTAAAAGGAGGGTCCCAAGGAAAAAGGGGAGGTTCCAGGTCCCCTGCCCCACCCAAGGAAGGGTGTTGCTGAGCAGAGAGGGAAGGAGGCACAAAGAGCAGAGAGACATGTGAAGAAGCTCTGCTTGCTTCTTGGTGCCGCACTGGTTGAAACAGATGTGGGGGGGTTAAAAACGGCAGCTCTTATCTTGGTTTTGATTTTGCTCTTTGCCTTCAAGTCAGATTTATCTGACTGTTTCTGACCCTTTCCTACCGGTTCCTGTCAAAAGGTGCTTTAGACTGGGGGCAGGCTTTCGGGCCTTCTTTGGGCTACTCCCATTTGGGTGGACTTTTACCCACGAGGGGATGGGTGACTTTGGGTGCTTGATTTGAAAACTATATTCTCTGTCTTTTCTATATTGCATGCTAATTATATTAAAGTTCCTTTCCATTAAAGGTCTATATGTTTTGTCTTGATGTGGCGGATGGCAGAACCTATTTAGCACAGGCAGGTTTGGGGTTTCTGGGGTGCCCCTCTCCCCACCCTGTAATAGTATTAACCCCAGTAGGCAAAGGGAGGAAGCAACCCACTGTCCATCAGCAAATAAATGGATAAATAGGATGAAGTGGAATGCTATTCAGCAAGGAAGATGTGACACTTTCTATAACACAGATTTGAAAAATGAAAATTTTTATTAAGTGAAACAAGTCTGCCACAAAAAGATAAAATATTATTTGATTCCTCTTTTATGATGTTCCAAAAGTAGTCAAATTTGGAGAGACAGAAAGTAAAATGGTAGTTTCCAGGACCTGAGGGTGGGAGGGGAGGAGGGTAGAAGTTAGTGTTCAATGAGTATGGTGTATAGGTGGGGAAAATGAAAAATTTTAGAGATTGCAGGGCCTCTCTGGTGGCACAATGCGTTAAGTCTCAGCGCTATGAAGCTATCTGCAGCCACTGCAGCACAAGTTCAAGTCCTGACCAGGGACCTTCCCACATGGCGCAGCAGACCTCTCCTGTCTTGCCTGCTGCTCCCCTCAGCAGTGATTTCAGTAGATCTGCCTGTTCTACTTCCCACTCTGTCTCTGGAGAATCCTCTCACCCCCCACACCTCTGGCCTGCACCCCAGTTCTTATATGCATGAATAAATAAATCTTTAAGAAAATTTTAGAGATTGTACCATCATTCAATCATGATGGCGATGACTGCAAAATAATGGGAACATACTCAATGCCATCGAACTGTACACCTAAAACTAGTTAAAATTTCGAATTTTATCTATCTATCTATATATACACACATATAGCATGATTAAAACACACACAGATATAGACAGAAGAAAAATAATTACGAAGACAGTTCAGCATGCTTTTAAAAGTTACATGGTAGAAAAGATAACTAAAGACATTGAAAAGGTTTTGATATAGAATTTATTCTGAGGTAACGGTCTCCCATTTGACTGCTACTATAAGTCACTGTTCGGGTCCTTTGTCGATAACACCTGGGCACACAGCAAGTTGGTGAAGGGTGTGGAGCCGACATCATAAACATACCACAAGGAACATTTCCTTGTGAGTGAGTGAGAAGATTGACAACATGTCTGATGGCAGAATCACATATGGATTTAAAACGTTCCTGATTTTAAACCATTAGATGGAAGGAACATTGTAATGTGAGAAACTGAGTTAGATGACACAAAATTGCCTCCAGCAGTGACAACTCTGCTGATCTTGAAGCTGCATTTGAAGAGTTTAAAGACATTTTTATGCAATTCAAGAGAAGAAAGAAAACTGAATTTCTAAAGTATAGATAAGTTTAGATACTATGATACTTGAAAAAAATGCAAATGCAACCAAATATTTTAAGTAGAATTTTTTTTACATCAGGTACATATGTGAAATGTACTTATTATAAATAGAAGCCCAAAAGACTATTGTTTTTTATTTAGAGCTTGTCTTATTGTAGAGCATATATATATATATATATATGTATATATATATATATTATATATATATCTCCATATATAACATGTTCATTATCCATATTAATTTCACATATTTCTATTTCCTACATATAATGGTTGGTGAAGCCTGCATTGAATAACATCATTTTTATTTCCTTAAATTTTCCATGTTTCAATTTATTCACCTGGACAACAGGAGAAATAGGAGTCAGGATTTTATTGTTGGAAAAGCAATTTCTCAGCCTCAGAAGAACACTTCATACCAAGTACATGTCTTCTAGGTGACAGCTGTAACTATTTGCTATTTATTTTGTAGCTTCCATTTTAAAGTAAACCTCTAGTAACCTCAATTTGGGAAATTCATTATCTCACTTCAATTAGTTGGACTTTAGATTTACATTGAAATGCAAAATATTAAATGTTGAAACCCTGATTATATCATGATAAATCAAGTTTATTACATTATCATGTATACTATATTAAATGTTTAAGTTTTAAAGCCTTCCTCTATATACAAAGTAAAGGAAGTTGTAACAAATATTTTTCAAAAGTTTTAAGTATCTCTCTAAGTGTCGTTATTTTTGATTTGGAAAACATTTTTGTTTTTTTAATTGTGTTTATTTGTTTATAAATTATTTTTAGTTGAGGTAACATTAGGATTGCCCCAGTCAGGTATTACCACTGTAGTGCACCCACTAAAGAACCCCTCATTGTCCCCCATAATAGTCTCTTGTGCTCCTTCTTTCTTCTTATCCCTTCTGTTTTTTACTTAGTTTTTTTTAAAGGTTTATTTATTTATGCATACAAGAGCTGGGGTGGAGGCCAGAGGTGGGGGGTGGGGGTGAGAGGATTCACCAGACACAGAATGGGGAGCAGAACAGATAACTTTATGCTGCTGAGACTTAATCCCTTGTGCCACCAGGGAGGCCCTTGTTTTTTAGTTAGTTTTTAAGCTTGTTTTTATCTGACCTTTTTTTTGGTTCTCTATTTTCCACATTTTAATGACATCATCTATTAAATATCTCTTTTAAAAAGAGCCAAGTTGGAGTCTAGCCTATACATTTTTTGTTTGTTTCCTTTTGGCTCATATTCCTTTACTAAAATAGATAATACTGAGAGAAAAATAAGTTTGACCCAGCATTGTAATTCTCCCATACCAAGCTGCACTAAACATTCTTTCCCAGCCAGGAATATTCAACATTTCATTAGAATAAATGCTCCTATTCAAGCTGGATTTTCTCACCACTGTATTTAGTTTGACCTCCCTTTTTATTTTTTTAATTTATACATACAAGCTGGGGTACAGGCCAGAGGCGTGGGGCGGCGAAAGGGCTCACCAGAGACAGAGTGGGGAGCAGAACAGGCAGACCAGAAACACACTGCTGAGGGGAGCAGAGGGCGAGGCAGGAGAGGTCTGCCGCGCCATGTGGGATTCTCCCTGGCCGGGCATCGAACTCGCGTCGCCGCTGCCGACAGCTCCACGGTGCAGTGCTCAACCGCTGTGCCACCGGGGAAGCCCTGACCTCCCTTTTTTCTAAGTTCTGCCATATTTTCCCCTGGAATTTTAACCCATCGCTTAAAATTCTTCTATTTAAAATGAAAACAACAGTGTGACATTAAAGAGCAAATACATTTGCTCCTATTTAATTGCAGCACATTCTGGAAAGTTGACCATCAAGTTCCAAACACTGCTTTCTGCAAGGTGCCCATTTCCCAAAACACATGGTATAAAGCCTGGCACATAAGCACTGGTATTTAGTCATCTCCCTGATTATTACTTTCCACAGTTCTTTTCAAAGACACCAAAATCTTCCTTGTCCCGTGGCTTATGGGCCCTAGGCTAATAGTCACTTACACTGACCCTTCCTGCAGTCAGTACCCTTCAAATGAATCTGTTCTGAGCACCTCCAGAGGGGAGAACTTCCAAGTCACTGAAGCAGATACTTCATTCGGATTTGATGCGCTGCACATACCAGAAATGGAAAAATAGATAAATATTGCCTTAAGGAGAGCAGAGACGTTTTTCTCTCCTGTACAGCACACAAGCTCCTAAGAGGCTGCCACTGCAAGGCTGTCCAGGTTCGGGGTGACTTCCCAAGACAAAGCTGGTGCTCCCACCTTCAAGGTTGTTTTGCAAGAAAAAAGAAGTGAATGGAAAACAAAGGAGGTGCTTTGAACTGCAGACTCATGCTGCTCTCCTGTCTTCTCTGAAATCCTTCCTGAATTTCCTACTGGTATTTTAATGTCTGGAACTTAATCGTGGTTTCATACATAGCTGCAAGAAAAATGGAAATGGTGTTTTATTGGTTGAATTCTTCCCTTTATTTTTTTTTTCACCTAGTCCTTGCACAAAAGCTTCATGTTCAAGTGTGTGAGTCTGTGTGTGTGTGTGTCTGTTTCTGTGTATGTGTGCATTTTATTGAGATAAAGTTACAAGGCATAAAATTAAATGTTTTAAAATGCGTAACTCAGTGACATTTAGTATATTCATGAGAATGTTCAACCATCCTGCATCTGGAATATTGTTTCAGGATATTTCCATCATTGGACCCATAAACTAGTTTCTTTCTATTCCTCTTTCCCCACCAGCTCTTATCAAGTCCTATGATCCATCTCTGTAGATTTACCTACCCAGAGATTTCTTATAGATAGTATCAGATAATTTGTGACCTTGAATTTCTGTCTTCGATCAATCATAGTAAATTTTATGCTTGTTTTATGCTTTATTTATCCACTCATCTACTGCTGGCTATTTGAGTTGATTCTCCCTTTCGAACACTGAATAGGCTGCAGTAGCATTCATGTGCAAGTATTTGTCGGAACATATGTTTTCAGTTCTCATGGGTATATACCCAGGAGTGGAATTGCTGAATCCTATGGTGAGTCTATGCTTAGCTGCTTAATTCTTCCCCCAATAAAGCTGGAGTCCTACTGCTAGAAATGCAGGTGTCAGCAGATATGCTGTGATGACCAGCAGTGCCTGGATAGCAGATATGCACAGTCTGCTCCTTTTGGGGACACTTGCTCAGTTGCCTAGTAAAAAAAGGGTAGGGGTTCTCTTTCCCACCAATGAACAAAATAATATCCATTACAACCTTAACATTTGCACTCAGAACTCAGTGTATTGACTCCTTTCTGGCCCAAATATTTTTAATACCAGAGTTTGGTCCAACACAGCCATATCACTGTTTTAAAAAATGCAGAACGTGAGCCACTGCATGATGTAACTGTCTAGTTACGAGACAAGGGCAAGGCACAGGCCCTTTTCCTGACGACATGCTCAGCACAGGCTGAAGGCTGAATTTCAGGTGGTTTGTTGTCTAAAGAGGTATCCATATGAATTGAAATGACTGGCAGAAAACAGTTCAAAATTTCATATGCAATTCCTTTTTAAAAATTCAATCATTGAAGGGCCTCCCTGGTGATGCAATGGATTAAGTCTCTGCCTATGAAGCTATCTGCAGCCACTGCAGCACCAGTTCGATCCCCACCAGGGAGCTTCCCACATGGCGCAGCAGACCTCTCCTGTCTCCCTGCTGCTCCCTTCAACAGTGGATTTTAGTGGATCTGCCTGCTCTGCTCCCCACTCAGTCTCTGGTGAATCCTCTCACCCCCCACACCTCTGGTCTACAGCCCAGTTCTTGTATGCATAAATAAATAAATCTTTAAAGAAATTCAATTATTGAAAATAAGGTTTCATATATGGTTATCTTAAGCTATATCCTACAGACACATGTATCAATGCAGGTCACATTATTCTTAATGATCACAAGTAGAGACAAACAGGCAGCCGTCTGTGCTTGCCAGAGAGCCAGTGAGCAGTTTCATCTTGATTAATTAAACATGTGATCTCAGAGAATGACAATTACACATTCTCACAGAAAGGCTTTTCTCCACTTCCCTGTAGGAAGTGTTAAAAGCCCGAGTTTTGGATTCAGACACATCTGGGACAGAGTGTCGGCTCTTTGACATAAAACATAATTCCCTAGTCTGAGTGTTGGTATTGATTTTTAGGCACTTCATGAATCATCGTGAAGTTTCAACACAGTGCAGACGCATGTGTGCATGTGTGTCTGTGAGTGTGAACACAGGCATTTTTCCATGAGGAATATCCAAGTGGTTACCATCCAGACTCTCCCCCATGCTGAGACCTTGGTTTAATGCTGTTTGTTTGTTTGGAATTTATTTAACTTCATAGAACTCGAGGAAACACACAAAATAGGAACGTCCCCAAGGTTTAGAAAGAAACAGATCAGGCAGGTCTCCTGAAACAATTGTGCTTGGAGAAGGATATAAGATAAATCTTAGTTCTGTCTTTGCTTTTCCTCCTCACACTTTTGTACATGTTGCTTCAAATTTAAGGTCAAAGTGTATCTCCTGTTTCCTCGATGGCTTTTTTTTTTAAAGAATTTTTATTTATTTATGTATACAAGCTGGGGTACAGGCCAGAGGCGTGGGGAGGCGAGAGGGTTCACCAGAGACAGAGTGGGGAGCAGAACAGGCAGATCGGAGATACACTGCTGAGGGGAGCTGCGGGCGAGGCAGGAGAGGTCTGCAGCACCATGTGGGATTCTCCCCGGCTGGGCGTTGAACCGGCATCGCCCGTGGCCAACAGCTCCACAGCTCCACAGCGCAGCACCCAACCTCTGCACCCACCGGGGAGGCCGTTTCCTCGACGGCTTTAACTGTCGTGCTAGTACCCACTGGCAGACTCTCCCGGTCTCACACCCTTAGGGTCACAGCCACGCAAAATGGCACTTAACTTGATTGCCTAATACTTTTCCAAGCTCAGTAAAATGTAAGTTGATGGTGACTGTGAACTTTGCCTGTTTTGTTTTGTCCCCCCCAGTCTGCTTCTACTGGGCACATGATAAATATTTTCTTCAAATTTTAATTCAATAGTTGTGGATTTTGACCACTATTTTGTGGAAGAAAATTTGTATTTGTTTTCTGTCTTGTTCCATAGGGTTGGTATGAATATCTGTCTAGAAATATTTTAATAAACTAAATGCTTTTTTCAAGTATAATGAAGTTAATACAAAACCAGAGTAGATGTTTCTATTGCTCCAGAAAATTCAGATTTTGAAGAATAGTAAAACTATGGCCATTTGGAAAGAAAAAAATAAGAAAATCAACTTCAGTGATTAATATTTTACTAAATGGTGGCTTTACAGCATGTCCAGAGGTTAAAAAACAAACAAAAATATACTAAATTAATCCTGAAAAATAAGTATTAAAAAAAGGTGGAAGTGGTAAATGTAATCAATACTACAAGGAAATATGTGATTCCTTGCTTCAGGGTTATTTTCCCACATTTGAGTGATGTAGTTTGAAAACATCTGGATGCAGACACACACAAACACACTTCATTCAGGTAAATCCAAATTTTAATTACATGTGACTAGCTATGACCTACAACATAATTTTTGACATGATAATAAACATGTAGACATGTCAATTCTCTTCTATCTCAAATGGAATCAAATATCCTCATTTTCCAAATCATTGGGAGGTTTGGATCTAGTACGTTTTGAATAATGTTGTCCTTCAGTCAGTAACCATTTGCCAGGCAAACTCGTTCGTGTTCTCTCTCATTTTTTGCTAAGGTTGTTAAATCGATATAGTACCAGAAGTCACTTTCTCAAACTATGTAATTTCCCTTACAATTATCAATTAGATCAAGAGGTACATTTTTTTAGTGGTTCTGATGTTGAATGAAGTTTTGTTATTCATTCTGGAAGCAACAGTTCCTGCTTGTTACCTCTGCAAAGGAATGCTCTTTAATAATTGTAACTTCTAATTACAGAGCAATTGTGAAAGTACCATTCCATCCTTACTCCTTTCATCCCCAAGGTATCATTAGCATCCTCAAAGTACATCCCACAGATAACTGGGACTGAATAGGCCTTCCCTTTCCTGGAGTGCATTCTAGACCTGCTGCTTCAAAAAGAGGAGATTTAAGGACGTAAACATTTTTACTCTCCAGGCATCTGTAGATACAGTTCTCAGTCTTTCAGGACATACCAAAGTAGTGTTCATTTCTTCATTTTTGTATCAACTATGTGTTACCCCTCTTTTCTTTGGCCACTACCCACTTTCTATTCATCATTCATTTTAGCCTGGAACCTCTGCTTCAGCCAATGGACCTAACCCATGTAGCCATCACAAATATGATTTTTGCCACTGCTTTCCCTCTTTGTTCCTTCCTCGTCGTATGGAATAGATTTAGATTCTCATGAGTTTACAACATGATCTCCACTGAGTAGGAAAGAAGCTGTAACTGTACATCAATACAGAACTGAGGAACAAAACAACCACTTCAAACTTTTACTAGGAGTTCAGACTGTTATTTTTAAAGGCTTTGCCATTATGTCATATTAGGAATCAATCTCTTCTCTGGCAATCATAAATGCAGTCAGGTCTCAGGATGACTGTTGCATCAGCCAGAGAGAATAAAATATTTATGGAAGAAGTTTATGAGGTCCACCATCATCTCGCACCCTTTCTCCCCTATTTTTTCAACAACCTCTCAACAATGAAACATGAAACAATGACACTCCTTTACTTTTATGATTAAGTCACATGCATCCATGTATTCGTGAAGGCAGTCTTTTTATTTTATTTTATTTTTTAAAGATTTATTTATTTACACATAAAAGCTGGGGTACAAACCAGAGGCGTGGGGCGGCGAGAGGGTTCACCAGAGACAGAGTGGGGAGCAGAACAGGCAGATTGATGGAAACACACTGCTGAGGAGAGCAGCGGGCGAAGCAGGAGAGGTCTGCCACGCCATGTGGGAATCTCCCCATCCGGGTGTCGAACTCGTGTCTCCACTGCCGACAGCTCCACAGAGCAGCGCTTAACTACTGCGCCACCGGGGAGGCCCGAAGGCAGTCTTTTTAGACTCATATTTTCCTTTAATTTTGTAAGCTCAAGGCACAGAGGCTCTTTCTTGTCTTTCAAAAAATCCACTACTTGGTGTGTGATGTAGGGTAAAGGTATATAAGATAAAGGACATTGTATGTTCAGGGTTCTCTGATGTCCAGTAATACCAGTAGCTCTTCACACGTCCATGCCATTTCCCAACACTGATGGGAACGACTGTAGCTCCAGCCAGGAGCATTTATCAAAAAACTTCGGTTACCCCATTATTTGGAAAGGTAGCTCTCTCCTTCACCTTATTCCATCTCCATCGGTTCTATTTCAGACAATCTAGATTTTGGGTTTGTGTTCTACTCAGATCACTGACTCTTAGGACTAGTATATGTAGAATAGAGCAATCGAAGTTCTGATGGAGTCTGAAGAATTGATAAAGGAGATGTACTGTTTAGGCCCCTCATTTCTGGTAATGGGTCATCAGTACATTAGTAGCCACAACATTGGCATCCTCCATTTTCATTTCATTTTGAATTAACCATCTAAAGATTTCCACTGGGTTTAATATTCCTGTTGCATTTCTTCCTTTTTAAAAAAAATTTATTTATTTATGCATACAAGCTGGGGTGTAGGCCAGAGGGTTGGAGGTGAGAGTTTTCACCAGAGACAGAGTGGGGAGAGCAGAACAGGCAGATCGACTGAAGTACACTGCTGAGGGGAGCAGCAGGGAAGCAGGAGAGGTCTGCTGCGCCATGTGGGAATCTACCTGGCTGGGTATCGAACTCGTGCTGCAGTGGCTCTGGATGGCTTCATAGTGCTGCACTCAACCAGTTTCCCCACAGGGGAGGCCTGCATTTCTTCCTTTTTTAATGTGAAGGACTCTTTTTTTTTTTGACTCAAAAACTGTTTACATCAGTTTCCAGATTTTTCCTGTGTCACTCGAGAGCAAAGTCAACCCTACTTGGGAATCACTGACAACAATCCAGTGTTTTATAGTCTTAGCATATTTACATGTTTAGGAAGAATAAGGCAGTTTCCCCTTTTGTTATATTGTCCCCAATTCTTTCTTTCAGACAAATCAATAAATTATGATAGGGCTAAGGGCCACTCATCACGCACAGAGAGTGGTCAGTGCCCACCAAGGATCCTGTGTTAACTCAAACTTCCTTGACCTTTCCATTGTGAACAGTCAGTAAAATGTGTCCCAGTGAATAATATATCGAATCCATTGTAATAAAGATTCTTCCAGGAGCTGTTTATTGCTGTCCATAAAATGAGTCAATTCCTTGACAAAATAACCCTTCATCTTGGGAATTACCTGCTCAAAATATCCTCTCTATTATCTTTTAAATCATGAGGGATGGAATCAATCACATCTGTTATAAACTGATGCTTCTAAGATCTCCCATTAGGACAATATTTTAATTCCTAGTCAGGGTCATAATTTAGTCTGAACTAGGTAGATCTTAGTGCTTTAAGTAACCGGCTTTGTTTGGACTTTCACTAATACAACTAAACAAAACCAAAAAACCAAATTCCTTCATGAGCTGCCCTTAGTTTGTATCTTGATTTTTTTTATTCTTTCCCTCCCCCCGCCCATGCTGGATTTATCACTACTACATTCCCTTTTCCTTAACTGATCATAATGCTTGGGCAACTTCAAATCATGGGTGTCTCAGGGGCAAACCTGGTATTAGAGATGATTCATCCTCCCTTTTCTTCCAATTCTTTCTCCCAAACAAAGTTTTAGGTTGCTGCAATAATCCTGCCAACTATACTAGTTGCAACAATTACTCCTGTATACTCACAGAAGCTCTAATAAAGGCAAAGAATACAGTATTATCAAGAGAACGAAACATTGGTAGACGGCAGAGCAGAGAGAAAAACGCAAGCTCCCAGCATCCTCTCATAGTCCCAAAAGACTTCCTTTATCTTTTGAGTGTAAACATCCAAGATCTCAGGGAAACTGAGGTCTCATTGGAGAGCCGGCCTTTTATAACCCTCTGATGTTGAAGATTTACATTTGAGGTGACCCTATCCCATGCCTTTCCAAGTTGTCACCAGAGATTTTTTTAAAACTGGATTTTGGAGGAGCAGGTAGTATCCAGAAAAACACAAGGAATAGCAGTGATGTGTGCATCTAAGCATGAGACACCAGACAAATGCCCTCGCAGATGAACTATGAGAAATGATGAGTTAACAATTCTGTTGCAAGTGCTTCTAAGGACAATAAGCTCACTGACACAGCTTCCAGCTGAATTTTCCTAAGTACTATGTCTGGATATGAATGCTTCTTACAAGACCAGCATGCAGTTTCCACTCCAATTTAGATATTAGGATATGAATAGATTGCTAAACAAATTATAGGGAATATTCTAGAAGTAAGATAAGATATTAAAGAGAATCTACTCATTTCTATCAAGTAAAGAGAGAAAGCTGTCCAAGAATGGCTATCTCCCACCTGAGTTATGAATAGGTTCTGTGTCTGTCACATGATGAATAATACTTCATCAGCAAATGACATTTTCTACTGGTATTCATAAGCTACACTAGCATATAATTAAATTTCTTAGGAATTTGGAAATCTGAAGATATTGACAGATTTAGATGTCAGTTCAACCAAGTTTAAAATTTTACTGGCGTTTAAAACTTTTATTTTCCAAAATATCCTAAGTTATGCTACCTATTTCTCAAAAGTTAAATGTCATTTTGTCCAAGTTAGATAAAATATGTGTATATTACCTATTAAATTCTTAATGATCTCATCCTAAGAGTTATACATTAAGTATTGAATATTCAGATTATATTCTTGTTGAAATATATTGTCAGTGCCCAAACTACTAATGCTATTTAATATTATTATTATAAATAATATAATAACAAATGTTATAAATATTAATAGTAAAAATTAAAATCCTTCCTTACTTGAAAAATAAAGAGTTGGGACATATAATTGAGATTCCAAAGAACCTTCCACTCTGGCTAATCAACTAACATTTTTAACACCACCTAGACATGCATAATACATATAAATTATTTATAACTTTCATACAGGTATTTATAATTTATACAGGTATTGAAGAGAATCACATAAAAATGCATTGCCATGTTTTTTGAAGTTTGGGGACCAGTGGACACATAGGGTAATTGTTCTTAGCACTTTAAAATCTCCAAGCTATTATAAAATAACTATGTTTTCATGTTTTGGAGGAAGGATTGAATAACTCCACCTGGCAATGAAAGGTCAAAAAATAATTGCTTCTCTTGGAAACTTTCTCTTTCTGACAAAAGAGGATGCTTTTATTCAAAAGATTGTTATCTAAGAAAAATGAAGATTTAGGAAGCAGGGCACGAGGGAAATCACCTCCGCTGACAGAGAAAGGAAGTTCCAAGAAGGCAGTGGTGCGGTAACCCAAGAGCAAAGTCAGGAGTAAGAGCAATGAGTGTTTTAAAAAATGGAAGTGAAGGGAAACCTGTGTTACTCAAACAAATTAGATTTTTTTCCCTTTCCTTTTAAAAAGCATATTATTATTGAGGAAACAGTAGTTTCCAACAATGACGTGATTGAAGAGTACAGGTTCACACTTCTCCCCGTCAGCTAGCACACCACACCCTCACCCAAGCCTGCCTTGTCTTCCACGAACCAATGTCCAACCAATCCATTGGGCCCCTCTGGCCTTTGCTCTCCTCTTCCCTCTTCTGGGAGCCTCAGTTCTTCAGTCATATTTCTAGGGTTTGTTGTGGTTTAGTTTTGTCTGTTCCTTTGGTTTAGTTCATCATATTCCACACATGAGTGAAATCATCTGGTATTTGTCTTTTTCTTTCTGACTTTCTTTACATAATTCCCTCCATTTCCATCCATGTTGTCATAAATGACAAAGTTTCATTTCCTTAAAAAGCTGGATAGCATTCCATGGGGTGTGTGTGTGTGTGTGTGTGTGTGTGTGTGTGTGTGTGTGTGTGTGTATTTATTACCTCTTTCTCCACTCATCTGTTTAGATTGTGTCTGTACTTGGCTACTATAAATAGTTCTGCAGTGAACAGAGAAGTACCCATATCCCTCTGAATTAGTAAATTACAGTCATATAAATCTGCCAGGTATATGAATAACATATAATTGAAAGGGATATAGGAAAAAACAAGAAAAATGGAATAGTTGTCAATTCCAGGGATGATAAAAGTCTTGAAGATGGCAACTGCAAACATGCTTTCCTACATATCTCAGCAGTTAGTCACATTTCTCTCACATGTTCTTACCAATAGTAAAATAGAGGGCCTCCCTGGTGGCACAGGGGTTAAGTCTCCGCACTACGAAGCTATCAGCAGCCACTGCAGCACTAGTTCAACCCCCAGCCAGGGAGCTTCCCACATGGCGCAGCAGACCTCTCCTGTCTCCCCGCTGCTCCCCTCAGCAGTGTACTTCAGCAGATCCGCCTGTTCTGCTCCCCACTCTGACTCTGGTGAATCCTCTCACCCCCCTGCACCTCTTGCCTACACCCCAATTCTTGTATGCATAAATAAATTAAAATAAATCTTAAAAAAAAGTAAAATAAAATGACCAGTTATGGTGACCTGGAAAACTGAAATATGGAAATGTCAGTCATGAGTGAATCAAGGCCACACGCAAGAGCTGAGTGGAAAATATCAAAGTGCACAGTACCCGCCACTTACGGTTGTTAATGAAATCAACTTGATGAAATGCAGTCAGAAGTTCAAAGGTTTGGAATTCACAAAGAACATTTCAGGGCCTCCCTGGTGGCGCAGCGGTTAAGCGCTGCGCTGTGGAGCTGTTGGCAGCAGCGATGCGAGTTCGATGCCCAGCCCGGGAGAATCCCACATGGCGCGGCAGACCTCTCCTGCCTCACCCGCTGCTCCCCTCAGCAGTGTGTTTCTGATCTGCCTGTTCTGCTCCCCACTCTGTCTCTGGTGAACCCTCTCGCTACCCCACACCTCTGGCCTGTACCCCAGCTTGTATGAATAAATAAATCTTAAAAAAAAAAACAAACAAAACAAACAAACAAAAAAGAATATTTCAAACATAGTATTTAAAATTTTATGTGGGCAAGAAATATTTTAAAAATTTATTTAGTAGATGCAAAGCTAGGTATTATGCCCATATAAAGACAAACAGAAAGAGCTTAGAACTTATTATAAATCGGTGATTTTACTTTAGCCTCTAGCTATTCCCTTTACTCCTGAAAAGCAGGTCTCCCAACATTCAAACCCTAGTGATTTATTGCTCACTGATGTCCTTCCCTCTGCAGGAAGGCCCCCAATTTTGTCAATTACTTCACACATCAAATTCCTGCTTTAAAATGGATTGACTTTTTCATGTATTTGCACATTGTACATTCTACCTATAATTGGGGAGCTCTTCTGCTATCATTTGACATTTCAAACCAAGCACAATTAGTGCAGACAGTTCTGAGAAAGGGTCTTATCCTTTGCTCTAAGGAAAACTCACCGAACTAGAGATGAGAGATGAAGAGAAGTGTAGAAACTCAGAGTAAAATGTTAAATAACCCAACCCACAGAGAAGACAAAACCCCACTGTTAGTGTTTGCTTGACCTCACAAGGTTGTTGAGGAGGAATAAACAATCTCAGCGAATGTGTCTATTAAGGATCTCAGGCAATTAAATCTACAATTTGCTTTTCCACCTAAATGACAATTGTTAGTATTATTTGGAAATGACAGTTCACTTATATCTACATAATTAGCATGTAGCATAAAACCCATTATGCATGTCATTAGAAATATATATATATATATTTTTTTAATTGGTCATGCAGCAGAGTTGATTATTCAAACAAGTCATGTTAGCAGAAATATCGTGCACAATATTTGATAGGATGTGTTCACCTCAGTAAAGGATTATGTATACTTATTTACAAAAGCCGTTAACTGTTATTTCTTTATGCAGGAATGTGCTCAAACCAGCTTCTTTCTAGCATAACCCTGCACACTCGCCATTTCTTCAGCCTGGAGCACCCTTGATAGTTTTTCACTAGCATTAAATCTTTCTTCTTCTTTAATAATAAAATCTCCGGGCGCCTTCCTGGTGGTGCAGGGGTTACAGTCTCAGTGCTATCAAGCTATCTCCAGCCACTGCAGCCTGAGTTTGATCCCCAGCCAGGGAGCTGACCCACATGGTGCAGCAGACCTCTCCAGTCTCCCTGCTGCTCCCCTCAGCAGTGTACTTCAGCCTGTTCTGCTCCCCACTCTGTCTGTCTCTGGTGAATCCTCTCACCCTCCACACCTCTGGCCTACACCCCAGTTCTTGTGTGCATAAATAAAATAAAAATAACTCTTTAATTATAATAATAAAATCTCCAAGATTTAGCTGGGCTTTCCTTATAACTGATGACTTTTTAGGGACAATGTAATGGAGAAGTGACAGGGTTTTTTTTGTTTGTTTTTTGTTTTTTACATCAAGCTCTTCAAATCCTTGTGCTGGCTTGTACAGTCCTCATTCCCACTGCCTGGGATAAAGACAGTGGCAAGATCTGCAGCAGCCACTTTGGACCCAGAGGTAGAATGTTTGCAAATAGGCAAAGGGGCACTAACACTGCTGGACCTCTTAATTTTGGAGGCTTTTATTTATTTATTTATTTATTTTAATATATACTTTTATTGTTATTTATGTCTTTTACATTTTGTATTCCCCTTGGGTAACCCACCACCAATTCACCCGTGATCCATCTCCATGGTCCCTTGTGTTCTTTTCTATTCCATTTTGTGCCCTTTTCCTTCCCTCCCCCCTCCCCCCCCCACCCCACTGAGTGTCTCTCTTTTGGAGGCTTTTAGAGGAGAGAAACAAAGCATTCTATTGCTTGAGACAATTTATATTGGCACCTCTGTATTATGGCAAGTAGATTGGCACCAAAATCAAAGGTCAATGTTCTGGGCACTGTGCTTCAGCCTTCAGAACATGTCCACTCTGCTCCATTTCCCTAGTAGTTGACCATGATGGATCACAAAGGATCTTTTACTCTTCTGTGTCAGTTTGGGATTTATTGTCTGATACCTGCAATATGTACATTAATGAAGAAGCTGGAGGCGTCATATGAGGCAATATCTTAGTTCATAGTATTTTGACTTAGATTAAAGACGGAACATGCACTGCAAAAATTAACAGCTGTGCACCTTGACAATGTTACAACTACCTAATCTGTTAACCTAAACAAAGGAGGAGGGAAGGAGAGTGTCCATAGATTATGTCCAGCTGTGGATCAAATGCGGACAAGTGATGAATCTCCTATAAATATCCACCACCTGATGTAAGACCAAGATGGCACAATGCCAAAACCCAGCACTTCTCTCTAATTAAGGGAATTAATCTGAATATCTGGTCTAAAATATGCAGTGGATTCTAGATGAGATTCGATTGCCAAGATAGTTTATTTGGAAAGGCATACAAAGACTATGAACTGAAATTGTTTGCACATTTATATTTAAAGTCAAAAGATATTTCAAACTTAGACTAAGTAATGCTACAAAATATTTGATACGTTACCACATTTGTGGAATTAAATTTTAGTTGCCTGCCTTCTCTAGGTGATTATCTGTTTTCCTCTAGGTTCCAGAGAACTAACTACCAATAACTCAGAAAAAATTCTTGATTCATAACCTTTCATCATTATTCCATTACCTCCACAAAAGAGCCTATGGCAGACTCAATATTGATCAAAATGACCCCTTCAGAAGAAGTTATTTATATTTACATATTTGAGAACAAATCAGTATTCACTTAGGATAGCATTTTAGCTCTAAAGCTAATAAAGTGACCCTATTAAAAATGATCTGCTTTTCCATGCATATTGATTTCAGAAGCTAATAGAAGGTAAACACTGCAAAGAAGTAGCATTCCACACTGCAGAAAGCGGGAAATTGCTTGCTACAGTTTTATGGTCCCAAGATCCATTAAGTCTCAAGTGTTCAGTTACACAGATGTCATTAATGCACATGGAGCATTATCAGTGCTTTGCAGACACAACGAGTCTCATCAATGTCGTTAATCTGGCTCGCTCCTGATTCTGGAAGTCTTACAGTTTCAAAAGAAGGAGTGTATTCCAACACAAGAAGCATGACAACTTAGGTTGGAATGATAAAAGTAGAAAAATGCTACCTTCTTATCTGCAGTAATTTTGATTAAAAAGTTCTGCAAGATATATGCATAATACTTTTTGCAGGATTAAATTTGAAATATAATTCCAATTATTTTGTTTAAATTTCAGGTAATTGGGGGGGAGAAAAAAATTTCAAGTAATTAAACATTGAATGTATGGAAGTAATAATAAATAAAATACACAATATATTTATTCAGAAAGCAAATGAAATGCAAACTAGAAATATTTTAAATGATGCCCTGTTCTTAAACAAAATTATACATGTTCAAGAAAAATCTGTCCTATGCAGCTGTAACTATGGCAAATATTCTATGTCGCCCTGAAACTTTTAGAAAATTTATACAAGCTGAGAAAATTACTAAACCAAAATTGCATGTTCACAACCTAGAATTTACAGAGGTTTATCATATTTACTTTGTCTTCTTTCTATTTTTAAAAAAAATTTTAAAAAGATTTACTTATTTTTGCATACAAGCTGGGGTGCAGGTCAGAGGTGTGGGGCAGTGAGAGGGTTCACCAGAGACAGAGTGGGGAGCAGCACAGGCAGATCAACTGAAATACATTGCTGAGGGGAAAAGCGAGGCGAGGCAGGAGAGGTCTGCTATGCTGGCATTGAACTGGCACACTCGCGCTGCAGCCAACAACAGCTCCAAGGCGCTGCGCTTAACCGATTGTGCCACCAGGGAGGCCCCTTTGTTTTCTTTTTAAGTAAAAGCAATATAATATATAACACATGGGTAATGTTTGGCCCCTGTCTGCTTTTATCCTAGAACTCCCCTAGCAGAATTCAATGTAAATCCTTGCTGTCCTTTGTGATATTGATGAGTAAGCCATTATTTTATAGGAAAATTAATCAGCCATATTTATATCGACACATCTTTACCTATTAGGTAGGTTCAAATTTCAGAAAGGGAGAAACTGATGTAATAGAAACTGAAGTCACCAAGTATGTGGGGAAAAAATGTGGTCTGGTAAAAGCAACTGATTATTGCAGCAGTAAGAGATGCAGCAAGAAGTACAATCATGCTGTCAGAGCAAAGTGAGGAGAGACTCCCAGCCAATGAATGATTCAGAGAGGGATTCTACTTCCATCTCCATACCTACAAGATCTCAGACACTGGGGACTACAGTTCCCAGAATGCCATGAACCTGATGTTGTGAAAGAGGGGCTGCTGGGAGTTAGGGGTAGACATAAATTGCCCTGCTGGGCTTTTAACCAAGCACATACCTGCTTTTGCTTTCTTGATTTCTGGTTTCAACTTGTACCTGGGGTCCAGACAACATAACTAGCTATTGAGCTAGCTAGTAACTAGCTAGTGGGCTGCATTCACCAGTTAATCTTCTCTCTCTCTCTGTTTTCTGTCTTCTCATTCCCCTGTAAATAAACTTTTTTGAATTTCTCTCTAAATATCTGCACTTGGGTCTTGTCCTGGGTTTTTAAGCATGTGAGTGAGGACTCATATCCAGGTAACTCCCATTTTCCCTCAGCCTTCTGTATTGTAACAATGTTCCTCACACCTAAGGAAGGTACAGGTCAAGATATACACAAACACACAACACATACACACACACATGCACGCACATGCACACACACACACATTTCAATATATATTTACATATAGATGTGTATATATATATATATATATATATATATATATATATATATATATACATGAATATATTTTGTCTTTCAATGTTAAAAACTAAAAGTTAACTTAATGACCATAGTATTACCTATATACCAGTAGGAATTTAAGGTGGCAGCTTTTCCTTCCCAAAGATCACTGAAGCAATATCTCCAACTTAACATGGTTACCAGCCACGAGACCTTGTCACTCACGACATGAGAACTGGGTCTGTGTCCTCTCTTCTTGGATCTAGGTTCCACAGGTGGAGTGAGGAAGAAGTTCTGTGACTTCTGACATTGGCTCAGCTATAGCCAGTGGATGTGTCTGGTTGTCATTAATGATTTGCTTGGGCACAGCAGTCAACATGCAAGAGAGTTGACTGGGTTGAGGCAGCTGAGTGGAAACACCACGTGGAGGTGATCTGGTTAGCAGCAGTGGAGCTTTGGAGACTTCTGCCCAAAATGTACCTGCAGGAGACTAAAATTATATAGGGACAAATTAATATCTCAGCACTATTTGTAATAAAAAAAAAAAGAAACCATGCAAATGCCTATGAGTGGGAGAGTAGTTGAATAATACCTTTATTAAAAAGAGAAAAATCTTGTGAAAAAAGTAAGTCTAACAGAGCTAGGGAACTCATATAGTTGAAATAAAGGAGCACTTGACAGTGTATTGCGATATATCAATATATGGATGATATCATCACGGAGGGCATGCTGAATATTTTCTAAAAATGAAGATTTTTCAGAAGAGAAAATAAAGTCACAGATCCCCAATTACTAATTTTGTTGATTTTTGAATTTATGTTGTACTAATATTTTTGTTGTTGGAAAATCACTAATAATCCCAAAACTTTTGGTACTTATAATGTCTCATGACTTTTGAATCAGAAAACCTGTGTGATAAAGATACCAATTCATGGGTGTATGGTAAGTGAGAAATCATCACTTGTTTAAATTACAGAGAAGGAAAAACTCACAAACAGTTGTGTTTTGATTCTAGATGAAATTACCAAGCAAGAAAAGATAAAGTGATATTAACAACTATCAAATACCAATAACAGATACAAGGATATTCATTTTATTATTCTCTATTTTTTGGCATATTTGAAACATTCTAATGAGAATTTGGGGGCAAAGAATTGTAAAATATGGAGTTTTAAGAAATAGCAAGTAGTCTCACTTTCTTTTTTTTAAAGATATATTTATTTATCATACAAGCTAGAGTGTAGGCCAGAGGTGTGGGGTGGTGAGAGGATTCCCCAGAGACACAGTGGGGAGCAGAACAGGCAGAATGACTGAAATCCACTGCTGAGGGGGCAGCGGGGAGACAGGAGAGGTCTGCTGCGCCATGTGGGAAGCTCCCTGGTCGGGGATTGAACTCCTGCTGCAGTGGCTCTGGATAGTTTCAGAGTGCTGCAATTTGGCCCCTGCACCACCAGGGAGGCCCCGAGTAGTCTCACTTTCAAGAGTTGAATAATTATCAGCAAAATGAACTGAAGACAAGCGAGGACGCTGTTCTGTAGCTTTCTGTGTGGCCTCAGATGAATACTCACAGCCATCTACTGCCTGAGCACTGGGGCCAAGTCGGGACCATGTTCACCTCCTCTCGCAGACAAGGAGGAAGTTCAAGTTCAAGTTCAAGTTTACCCTTCTTTCTTCCTAGAAATGCTCCCTTGCTCTCATTGACACTCTGAAACCAACAGTCTTCATCTGACATCTCTTATCTCCAGCCACACTCTGGTGCTGCATTTTACATATTTGTTTGTCTTAGCAAATGATGTTTATATCCATTATCGACCTTTAAAATAAAATCTTGTTATTTGTTTTAAATAAATGGTTGTGTGCTATTTGGGAGGAAGATATTCCTATGGGAGTAAATAGGATATAGCATAATTCCTATACTGGGCAAAAAAGGTTTCTCTGTGCTGAAAACTAGCTACTCAATTTGTTTAGTATTAAATTAGTGGGTAATTGTTGTAAGTGCTTTATACGAGACTGAGATTCATTTTGGATTGTAAGATAAGTGCTCAAGTGTATTTTAGAGATACTTGCTGAGATTAAAGTTTTTATTATGTCCTTTTTATTGTTCTCATTTAAAACAATGGAATATGACTTGCATTATCTAAATAGGGTAAAGCTGGAGTCTCGACAAGATGTGAGAAGAATTTTGCAAATGTAGGGAAATGTAATTTTTTCCTGGTCTTTATCAAGAACAGAAAATCAGTCCTGCAGCTCACAAACACATATGTAGTTTATGTAACAGCTTGTTACAAGACTCCATATATATATATATATATATATATATATATATATATATATATATATATCTTTCATATATATATATGAGTACACACGTACTTATTTATATACTGGATGTTTCCATATTCAGCACACTTTCTGTATTCAAACTAATTCTCTTCAGTGGTCTATTTTACTGATTTTGCAGCTCCTCTATGCCAGGATTTTATTAAATAAATATTTTTTCATAGATATTTATGAAATGTAATTTTCCTTTTCTTTAACTGGAATAATTTTAGCGTTAAACTTTGTTAATTTCATACTACAGAGTAATAGGCTGGCATTACATCCAAATGATATGGTTTAATACGCTAGACTGTTAACAGTTTTCATTCTCAATTTGGTATTTTCTAGACAGGAGGCTGTAAAAATCCATTTCTCTATCAATTTGACCTTTTGTACCAATAATTTTGTTTATAGTACACATTTCTCTTTTTCGTTCTGGAGAGTTGGTAGTGCACTTATGTGTTCTGGAGATAAAAGATACTATCAAAATGAATTGAAATAAGGTAGAATGTTTTACTTCTTAATATAATATATATGCATATATTGCTATACATATACATACACACACACACATATATATATGCATGTGTGTGTATATATAATTATATTTAACCAGACCAGAATTTACTTAGAGAAAAAGTTAGTTATTACTTTTACACAAATCTTTGTGGTTATTTTTTGTTACAGAAATAAATTCATGACCACTTTTCTTTTTCTTTTTCATAATTTAATTTTATTGAATATTTTTATTTGAAGAGAGTGTAGGCTGAAATCCACTGATTTGGGCCTCCCCGGTGGCGCAGCGGTTAAGCGCTGCACTGTGGAGCTGTTGGCAGCGGTGACGCGAGTTTGACGCCCGGCCGGGGAGAATCCCACATGGCACGGCAGACCTCTCCTGCCTTGCCCACTGCTCCCCTCAGCAGTGTATTTCTGATCTGCCTGTTCTGCTCCCCGCTCTGTCTCTGGTGAACCCTCTCGCCGCCCCACGCCTCTGGCCTGTACCCCTGCTTGTATGTATAAATAAAAAAAAAAAAAAATAAGTCTTAAAAAAAAAAAATGAAATCCACTGATTTTCCTGTCCTGAAAGAATGAGAGCCACAAAATGACTTTTAAATGTTAAAAAGGTAAAATTGTTCCTGTAGTATTATTATTTTAATATTGGCTCTTCAAATATTGATTTTGGATCACAGTTGATTTCCATTTCTCTAGAAATGTTTGAATATCATGATCAAACATCATGTTGCATTCTACCTTCAATTTGATGTAGACTATATAACATTGCAGAGAACCTAGTAAATGCCCAATGCCCTTCTAATCACCTTGTGTACATGAAATAATTTGCACAGTCATCTATGAAAGAAGTAATATAAGCACTCTTTCATAGATAAAAAACAATGGCTAAAGAGGTAGGTTAGTTGTTGGTGGAACTGGTTCTCTGCTATTTTTTATAAACGACTATAAAGCAAAATAAAGAGAAGTTCAGATCCCAAATGTACTTTTTAAAAAATGATTAGACTGCAACATTTGAGTAAGTACCTGTTAAAACCTATAAAGTATAAACATATTGAAAAGAACTGGCTTAGATGTTTTTGGTGTTTTCTAACCAAGATTTCAGTATTCTAGCTATAGAAAAAGGAATTTCCTGTTGTATGGAGGTTTGAGTTGTCCCCAAATCCACATATTGCAATCCTTAATCCCCTGTAATGGAACTAGGAGGTGAGCATCTTCCAGAAGTGTTTAGGCCATAACTGATGTCTCCTTGTGAAGAAAATTAATGTTCTTATAAAAGAAACCTCACAAGTCTCTCTTGTCCCTTCCACTTTGTGAGAACTCAGAGAAAAGACGCAGGCTATGAGGGAGAAGGAGGGTTCTCACCAGAACCTAAATACATTAGGGCCTTGATCTACGAGTTCTATTGTTCATAAGCCACATGGTTTGTAGTTTATCATTAGAGCAGCCAGAGAGAACTAAGGCAGAGTTGATTATACTTTCCACATCAGAATTACTACACAACTCTTGGTTTATCTAAGTCTCTTGCTATGCAATTTATAGGTGTTACAATACTCAAATCTTTGAGGTTTATATTATTATCATTCCTAGCAATAGACAGGGTGCTAAGATAAAGGGAAGAAAAAGTGCATGATGTTTTCACATTACTTGGGATGTAAGAATATGTGATCAGACAGAATAAGAAAGAAAAAGTCAGTGAAGACCATAAAATAAACCAAATATGCAGAGTTGTGCAGCAAAACATTTGGTATACTTAGAAATTCAGATCTTAAAAATATTTTAAACAATTACCATTTGTAAAAGCAGAACTATATTAACAGTATCATGCTTTGTTGTATGTAAAATTACAAAATGTTTTCTTGAAAAATATCACAGTTTATTGATTAGAGGGATAATAATTACTAAAATGTGGGGTATTTTAAAAATTCTAGTTAAATTGTGTTATGTATTTATTCAAACATTCATTTGAATTGTATATTAAAGACAATATAAAAAGGAATATTAAGAGTGATATCTAAATCAACAGATTTAAAAAACTTGTAAAAGCTGTTTCACTAAAGAATGAGTTCTCCAATGAATTTTTGTTGACATTTTAGGAAGTTTTGAAATGATACGCCTAATGAAATAGCGTAAAATGCGAGAATACAAATAACATATTTTAACTTTATCTCTCTTATATTTTCTTTTTTTCTAAGAAAAATGTCACAGAAATCCTTCTCAAAATTAAACATTTGTAGATTTGGTAGTCAAAAGTCTGAGCTAAAAAGCATTTTTGAGGTGAAGTGATAAGCATCTTTATTCAGGAGAGTCACAAAAATCTGAGTCAGTAAAATAAAGCTTCCCAAAAGGTATGGCATATTATCTAAAGAAAGAAGGTAAGAGGACACATTTTAAAAGAAACTCTAAAGAATATTTTTTAGGAGAATAACTGAGGAAAAGGGGATGATTTCAGTAATACCAAAGATTCCAACACAATGTAGGGGCTGAGTGTTGGTTGGTGGCAGAAAAGAAGCTACAATGACAATTGCTGGGAGGTCAAATTATTTCAGCAGCAGAAAAGAGAACATGTTAGTGGTGATATTAACCAGAAGTCAGAGAGACAAAACTAGACATCAAGGGCATTTAAATAAAATCTAAAGCTGGAGTATAAAAATGATAGTGACGAAGAATATCTGTAATTTCTGGAGAGTTACACACTTCATTTTAATCATAATATTTAAGCCTTATGATAACCTATGAAATAAGATTTCTGTTGCTTTACAAAATATGAGTAAATGCACGTTAGAAATTGACTCCAAGTTTTAAGTCCTGGAGCAGGAAGCAAGGTAATGGTATAAAGAAATGACTAAGGTCTACATTATTTATTTCAGTCCAAACATTATTCCAAACACTGTGCATGAACATTTCATGGAATCGTCTAGACAGTTCTCTAAATTAACTCTCTAGCAGGGAGCTTAGGTCCCCGAGCTCCGCAGAGGTGCTCCTGTTCTGAGGTAGGCGTGTTCCTGGATAACACAGAAGCCTCTCTCTCTGCTGGTCTGTCTATTCCCCCCAAGGGAAAACATACCCAAACATCCTGGAGACACAAAACACTCCACATATTTTCAACTAGATCTCAACAGTGAGAAAAACAAAAACAAAGGCTGTTTTGCAATGAAAGACACTCCATGTCTTTCTTTCGAAAGATACAGGACACTCATTTCAAGTGTCTCTCTGGCATTGGGGAGAGAGATCAAAAAAGTCACGCACCTTTATTTTCATTGACTCCTCCAAGAGTTCATAGAGGAAATGGGAGAGGCAGAATACCTGTATAACCAAGGAATAGTTTTGGGGAGAACATATCTATAGTTACATACATGTGAATAGAAAGTTAAGTTTACTTTCATTTAGCTCAAAGACAATGTCTTTGTTAATCAGAAAGAAGGAAAATCCAGAAACAAAGTTCCTTAGACTCTGTCATATTCATTCCTATAGAACTTTTCTATTTCCTTTAGAAAATGTATGTTTGAAACCTATTTTAAAGCTATTGTTCTTTTTCTTGCAAATCTCAATTCATTTCTGTTTTGATCTCTGTGAAGATTTTCCAAAAGTTGCCAGCTGTTCCAATGCTCAGAACTCATATGGTCAGTTTCTCCAATTGCTTAATCTATAAAATGGTAGTAGGTAGTTCAGTATTTCTTATTACTACAATGATTAAATGTCATTATGTATATAGACTGCTTTGAAGGCACTCTGGCCCATGGTAAACTATCATTAAACTTTTGTTGTTGTCATCGGGCAAAAATAACACAGGCAACCAATGCCCTTGGCATTTTTCCTTGCCTGAATCATCTTAAAACATGATGCTGAATCAGAGTGGCAGATAGAAGGACAGAAGACCACTTTCTGTCAGCTAGTAGCTGGAAAAGTCAGCAAAATATTTCTGTAAAGTATCAGATGGCAGGGCCTCCCTGGTGGCACAGTGGTTGAGTGCTGTGCTGTGGAGCTGTTGGCAGAGCACGATGCGAGTTCAGCGCCTGGCCGGGGAGAATCCCACATGGAGCGGCAGCCCTCTCCTGTCTCGCCCGCTGCTCCCCTCAGCAGTGTATTTCTGATCTGCCTGTTCTGCTCCCCACTCTGTCTCTGGTGAACCCTCTCACCGCCCCACTCCTCTGGCCTGTACCCCAGCTTGTATGTATAAATAAATAAATAAATAAATAAATCTTTTTTAAAAAAAGTATCAGATGGCAAATCCTTTATTCTTTACTGGCCATAAGATTAACAGTAACTACTGAACTCTGGTGGAAGGATCCATAGACCATGAGCAAAGAAACATGGTTGTGTCTCAATAAAATTTTATTAACAAAAGCAGACAGTAGGGTGGAATTAGCTAACAGGCTGAGTTTGCAAACCTCTGAGACTAATGAATCATGGACAGGTGATCAAGGCAATTTATTTCATCATTCTTTAATAAGATGTTTACAAAGCCACAGAAAAGTGTGAACAGTTAGTCTGAACATTCTCACTGTTAATTTCACTACATTTACTGATAGGCATGTTTTTTTATTTATATGTTAAATTTCTCATTCAAATGTTTATTATTGAGGATGAGTTTCGTATCTGCTCATTTTTATGTGGTATAAAATTGACCATTATAATATGTTTTAAATTTGTACTTAGGTTAATCAATAAAATAACTGAACAGCATTTTGTTAAGAATATAAGACCTTTATATTTATGAATATTTATTGGAAAGACGGGAGAGGCATAAAGCATTATTATAATTAGAAGTACTAGTTGATTAAATTACAAATTAAGAAGATAAAATACATAATAAATTAACCCTGCAGGAGAATTCATTTGAGTAAAAGGAAATAAATTTAATAATAGACTCATATAAGTGCTCATCGGTCACAGATTATTTACTTTGCCTCTAGCAGTTTTGGTAATTTACTAAGTTATTACTTTTCACCCTATAGTCTCTGCAGTCTTCTTTTTTCCTTCCATTTCTTTCACTCTCTTCTGCTGTCCAATCACATTTTTTTTTAATCTCTGCCTTCAGAGGATCCTCTAACTTTCTGTCACAACTTGTGTCTGTAAGTAAAATAATCAACATCTTGTCCCTCTCTTATCTTCAAATTTGGACTTGCTAAGACTTACAGATCTAGATTTTTGCGTAATACAAATTAGAAATTACAAAGAACGTTGTTTAGTTTGATTCCTAAACTATGTAAATAATTACATAAAGGGCTCATCATGAAGTCAGGGGCTTATTGTAAAATGACATGCATTTACACCCCAAGCCTAAATCCTTCATTTTTTCATGCCTTTCAACTGTATTAGTTATATTACATTTATAGAGGAAGCAGAATATGCTATGTTTATAGTCATCGATCAATAGTCAACAAAATGATCAGAACGGGCCTCCCCCAGACATGTCATCTTGACATGTGAATTATTTTGAACTGATGTCAATCGGGGCCCTGTAGGCTCAGAAGAAACTTTTAAGTAAAATTGGGATATTACCCAGAGTTAGGATTTTTACCACATATTTAACCATTTTAATCGAGAAGCCATTTAAAAAATCAGGGTGAACACCTGATTCTGCGCATGTGACTCCCCATCTTTCCTCCTTGAAGTCTCAGGCTCCTATCCCTTTCTTTAGTTCAGGACAAATATCCCCATTTTGCCCTACTGGTCTTAAAACACACATCTGCATAGATTCTCCATATGCAAATAATTAAATTTGTTCTTTTCTTTTATGGAGCTGTCTGATTTTAATTGGTTTGCTAGAGCAGTACCTGAGGAGCCCAGAGGGGTAATGGGAAATTTCCTCTCCTCCCCCAACATTTTCTTAGTCTACGTGGAAATGATTGGAGACAAGGAGAATTCCCATTGTAAGGGAGGCCTTGACTCATACACATAAAGTTACTGAAAATGTGTCAGACTCAATATGTATGGGAACTACATATTACATACATACATAGAAACATACATACATACATATATACATACATAGAAAACTACTGTTTTCTATGATGTCTTTCAAAAATTAAGAGATATTTCTATATGCCCAGAGCCATATAGAAAAAATCTGACAGTGCAATGAAATATGTTTAATGAAGTAAATTGTGGATGTTTAACTGAAAAGAATACCAGCTTTATTATTCCTGGCAGTGATATCTGCTGATGTTTTGATAATCATTCCTAACAAGGCTGGCCTTCTAAAGGAAAGAATGATGTTAAAGACTCTTAGAAACATCTTTGAGGATATGCCTAATAGCCCACTTATCAATTTACTTGAAGGAGCTTTATTATATTTTCTCTTTTGAATCTAAGCAGTTTTATATTTATTTATAGAAATTGTTTCAATTTGCCTGTTACACTGATTTTTAGATAAGCTGGTGGGAAAAATCACCACAAACATTGCATCAGATAAACTTCTACAGAACATTTTTTATTCACTGCTTTATAGCCTGTGTCTTATGGATAATTATTTAAACTGCAGATGTCAATACTCAATAATTATCAGTGTAAGCAAAATGTCTGATTCAAATGTGATCCTGAAAATAATGAAATCTAACCTGGAAAATAAACCAAAAGAAACATTGCAAAAATAAAGCAAAAAAGACAACTGCATGCACTGCGTCCTAGATATTTATTTTATTCAAATTGGCATTATTTTAGTGTCCATTCCTTGATGATCAATGTGTTGCTTTGTTCTGCTTTTCCTAAAAGGGATTTATTTGAATCTTACTGCACTTAGAGAGGGAAAATCACTCTTAAAAACCTAACATTTTGGAAAGAAGTTAAAATGCCAGTTCAGAGGGCTCAAAATGGGGGAGAAAAGAGCACAAAGGATTATGGTGACGGTTCCGGGTGAATCGGTGGTGGGTAACCCACAGGGAATACACAATAATGTAAAAGATATGAATAATAATAAAAAAATTATAAAATAAAAAAAATGTCAGTTCAACAATTTTATTTTTTGAATGAAGTTAACTGACAATTTAAAAAAAGAAAGGAAGAAAAGGCGCCTTGGCTTCAGGTGTATGCAAATAGTAAAGAGGAGTGTCCTCATCTCTTGCTTGTGTGTGATTAGGTAGATGGTGACTAAGAGACATGGTTCCCCTATTGGTCCTTTTCTTACTGCTTTATAGACTTCTTGGGTTGCTTAACCTTTCTCTGTTTCATTTATCAAGACTTCAAAGTGTAATGATAGCAATATATAACCTGAAGAGATTCTGTGAAAACTTGCTGAATACAAATAAAATGCTTAGCATAGGGCTTTGCATGCATTAATAAATACTCATTATTAATTAGTAATGGTCTTAGTAGTAGTAAATAAGCAACTAATTAAGCAATAAAAATATTAATGCTATGAGTCTGGAATACTGAAAAGAGAATATTAACAAAAACTCTAGTTTTTTTCTTGCCCAAAGTGAGTAATGATGATTCATTTAAATACAGCTATTTCCACATGAAATCTTTGTAATTGAACATCTTCCTTTCAGTCTTTGGTAACTAAATGATGAAAGAGGTTAGCATAACTTAGAGAAAATCAGGAAAGGACAAGAACACTGAGGGTTTAGTGAGACAGAGGCAAACTGATGACTCCATTGTAGGAAGGACATAAACCAGCATCCAGAAGTTTAACACTTTAGACTTTATAATTTCACTCTGCTGGCATTTTCATCTCTTGCTCTCTGGTTTATTTTTACTCATTCTCCAGTAAAGAAATAAGTATGGTCTTCTAGGGAATCACAAGAAAGGATAACTGGAGGGATTCTTTCTTTCTTTTTTTTTTTAAAAGTTTTATTTATTTATGCATACAAGAGCTGGGGTATAGGCCAGAGGGGTGGAGGGTGAGAGGATTCACCAGAGACAGAGTGGGGAGCAGAACAGGCAGATCGACTGAAATACACTGCTGAAGCAGCGGGCGAGACAGAAGTGGTCTGCTGCGCCATGTGGGAATCTCCCTGGTCGGGGATTGAACTCATGCTGCAGTGGCTGTGGATAGCTTCATAGGATGAGACTTAACCCATTGTGACACCAGGGAGACCCAAGAGGGATTATTTCTTGTTCTATTTCAGTTGTGAGAAACAGAGTTTAGGTGTGATGATGCATTGTCGCATTAGTAAGGAAAAAGAAAGTTAAGACTTGTGTGTCCCCACGGACACCTTTGGATAAACAAGTGGATTTTGGAAAGGTGCCTGAGCAGTTAATTCCAAACTATGTAAGCAGATTCTCAGATCAGTCATAGGCAATTTCCTTCAGCAGTGGACTCCTAGCGCACAGTGATCAGGCATTCTCCTGGAAGCCATGGTTTCCAATGGATGGCAATGTCTCTGCTGGACAGATGGGACATGTGAAACCAAATACAGAACCTGTACAGGTAGTCATATGTGCATTATTCTGAAGATAAATCCAGTTTAGAATAGAAACTCAAATTAGATTATTGTAACTGAGTAAGAGTAATAAAATGGGGCCTCCCTGGTGGCGCAGCGGTTAAGTGCAGCACTGTGGAGCTGTCAGCAGTGGCGACGCTGAGTTCGACACCTGGCTGGAAAGATTCCCACATGGCGCAGCAGACCTCTCCTGCCTCGCCCGCTGCTCCCCTCAGCAGTGTATTTCCGCCAATCTGCCTGTGCTGCTCTCCGTTCTGTCCCTGGTGAAACGTCTTGCCACCCCACACCTCTGGCCTGTACCCCAGCTTGTATGCATAAATAAATAAATTTTTTAAAGAAGACTAAAAAAGGGAGACGAGAGAGAGAGAAAGAGAGAAAGCACTCCGAAAATCTTTAATATATGTGACTTATTATTTGGCAGTCATGGAATATACATAGAATCATGGACTAACAGAACTGGAAAGGAGCATGACTGGTCTCTAATCACTGGATATTCTGACTTTAGAGGTGGAGGTGTGGGTACTCAGCACTAAATGACTGGCCCATGTTGTAACAGTCAATCTGCAGATGTATAGATTCAGATACAAGAGTCGTGTTTTCCTCTCTCTATCCGAAGATCTTTACATTTTATATTCACATTAACAATCATTAATGTCTAACCATAGCATGTGCCTAAAATAGAATAAGCCACACTCTATACACGAAATGCATTATAAAATTTAAATCTTTAGTACTGAGCAACGAGTTTGGTCTTACTCATTGGGAGGTTTGAACAACCATTTTGTAAGGGACAAATCAAGAGCCGAAATATTCCCTAACTTTAAAACTCCAATCTCAGTATATGCTAATGATCTTTGCCAGGTTGCTCACCTCCTACCCAGAATATATTAATGCTTCATGTGTTAATTTTTTAGTTTGTTTCTTAAAGCAATTTTCACCATGTGGGGCTTGGAGCCAACTTTCAGGTGAAGGCTTGTGGGTTGAGTGATGGTATTAGCGACTAGGGAAGCTACCCCAATGCCTAGTTGAAGGAAAGAAAAGGAAAGATAGCCTGGAAATATTGATGTCTCATTAACTATTATGTCCTGCATAAATAGAGCCAACGAAAATGCTGTAGAAATACCCAGAAACCTATCAATTTACCGCTCAGAATTAGTCTAGAAGAGGAACCCACTGATTTCGAAAAGCCATGAATCCTGGGAAGGTTCAGATTGATGGTCAGTGTTATCAACACTGGAAAGAACCGACAGAAACTAAGAGGAAAGAGACAGTTCTCTGATAGCTCTCTAGTTTTTCAGTCATTTAACATATATGTGCATCCTTCGTTACTTTTAAAGGAATAATTAATTGTAATCAACAAAACTGAACAAACAGCCGGTGAATAAACACAAGGGAGGAGTGGGGTTGGCAAGATGGAAATTATGGGACCACGCCGCTAGGCAGGGTCTCCTCAGTTTTAGTCTCTGTGACTAAAATGAAAGATACTTCTGTCAGATCGAAAACAATTTTCATTTTCAAGGAACAATTCTATTTTATTTAATTAATTTATTTATTTTTGCCTGTAAGAAATTCCTTCATCTTAAGCGGCTTCGTGAGAAGAACAGAAGCCTCACACTGGAGCAGAGACTCAAAAACAGAGCAATTGCACAGAAGTCTTGGAGACTGAAGTCTGAGAATACCAACACAGAGAATAAATTCAGGGATTGCCTGATCTGAAGAACCCGAAGGACCCCATTTCAGTAAAATATTTCTCATTAATTGCCCTTGACAGCGACTTAATGGCAGGGTGCAGATTTAGCCCCGCCCCCTTTTTTGCATCCTGCTTTGGATTAGACCCAGCAGTTGGGATCGAACAAGATCTTCATTGTTAAAACACCTTATTTTGGATGTCCCTCGTTTTGAACTTCCCTGCCAATTTGTGTTTCTTCCAACTGAGTGGGCTGGCTGCCAATTTCATTTTGAGACATTTTTTTTGACATATACTAATAGAAGAAATTGTATCCAGCTTTGCTCTTAAATCATGGTATAATCTTAAATTATACCCGTTTTTCATTCCATAACTTCAAAAATATAATTGATAAAATCCATCAGGGTGCTAAAGTCATTCCTCCAGTTTTCATTCACATGCAAGTCTAATAAACACCTATTTCCTGGAAGGAAGCATGAGACGCGAGTTGCTTTGGAGATAGGATTAGGATTCTCGACTCCATTTGAACCCCTAGTGTTCTTCATTTTACCATGATTCTAGTATCCAGGACCCTGAATTTTGCTAATGAGTGATGTTAAGCATCTTAGGATGTGATTTAGTTTCTGTAGTTCAGCAGGGCATGCAATTATACTAGTCCTTTTTTCTGCTACTTAGATTTAAGAAAAGATTTCCTGTGGCAGCTATATACTTGCTGTGTATCTATTACACATGATCGGGTGGGCTGGCTAGAACTGAAACTTAATTTCCATGTAGTACCTTACTGAAGGCGCAAGGAAGTTCCAACACATTTCACCATCTTCACATGTTCTCAGCTCTTCAAGACGCCAACTTGGCGAGACAGCGTGTTCTCCAAGAGCGCATGCAAACCCTTCGCTCTTTGCTCACACTCCTATCATAGAACAGGGACCATCAGCTGTTATAATTGTGGTCAACAAACCCTTGCCCCATGCACTTTAGCTCACTTCACAGTGTCCTGAGAAAGGTTTAATAACTGGTTCTCAACATCAAAAAACCCTATTGTGGGGCAATTGTCTGTTTCCCTGGTTATCAACTACAGGGTGAGTCACTTCAAACTACTGACTTGATGGAGATTTAGAAAAAGAAATGCGTAACCAGCAGCTCACTACTGTCCTCTGCCATTACTCGATACAGACATGATATGCACAGAGAATAATGGCATTACCACAAGAAGACTCATTTTATTCATAAAATAACCTAAATCGCCTGATGTTTCCTATGTCTTGCTTTACATTTTGCTGCATTTCTGAGTCCTGGATATCCAAGTGTCTTATGCCTCCCACATTCTGTTAACTTGTTCAGTCTCTATCAGCTTTATAATACGACATACAAACCAAATACAAAATACATTTTATAAAAACTCTCGAGCGGTTGATGTTTGCTGTGACAGTATCAAAGACTCAGATTCCTGCAATAAATTATCTTTATGCTACTAGTTGTGACCTTCTTCTTTGAAATGATTGCCTGCCATCTGTTATTTCATTAAGTATTAAATCTTTGTCGTTGAGCAGCAAGCCAATTTGCCTTTGTGACTTTACCCCAAAAAAGCATTTTAAATGTCTTTACGAAGGATGTAATTGCTTAAACTCAGTGTTGTTTTAAATTTCAGACAAAAGTGAATATACTCATGTGAAGTGCACAGCAATCAAGAGATGGGAGTCATTGCCTGTGTAACTAAACACCCCCTAAAATGCTATTCAGCATTCACACCCTACATTATTACAGTGTGTATCTGCTCTAAATTTTGTTCAGTAAAAATAAGGATGTGTCCATGATAATGAGCAAGAGATGTGGTACTAATTGTATGAGACACGAATTGTTGACAATTTTTGCCCCTTGTGTCATTGAACTGTCTTTGGATTGTTCTTTTCTGTCTTTGGGTGTGCTTTGTGTATAACTGATTCCTCTGTATTATCATTGATTTGATCACTCAATTTGTACTCCCTAATTGATTTTATAATCTACATTAGGACCTAGTTAACTTGGAGCACAGAGGAACATGATCTAGATAAGGCCAAGACTGTATGCAAGGTAAATCATTTATATAAATAACTTCATATGTAATATATACATTTATAAATTATGTGCACAATATGTGTTTATATTCAGGTTCTATGTTATCTTTTAAAGTTGAGATAGATACAATTAAACTCAGTATATTCATAGTTTTCTAGGAGACATGAGAGTTTGCTTTCAGGAAAAGATAGTGAGTAGCATTAATTCCACCTTCAGTCAAGGACAGGATTTTTTGACCAAGGCTAGCTCATAACAGAAGTTATCTCCAGTAATCAGGGAAGAATCTCCAAAGTGGACCTACACCAGTGGCAGTGCACATATGGACATTGTGGTGATTTACTACATAACAGTCAGTGTCTCAAGTGAATGTTGAAAGTAAAAATGGGAAGTGAAGGATACGTCCCACGTCCAGACAGGCCATTTATAGACAGAAATGTAGTAACTGGTGAGTGAGTCAGACTATTCTTAGACATTAGGACTGCAGATAGGAAATGGTGTGAGTAAACCAAAGATTCAAATTCTGAAGAGGTGCTGGAATAAGATAAAGCTTAGACAAAACACTAGAAACACAGACCAAACTTGAATCAGAAAATTTCCAACTGTAATACATGGGTTTAAAACAAGGTTTTACAAATTAAATTCAGACAGCAGGGCCGCCATCAACAGAATGTAGGTTTGCAGGAGAATAAACTGAAGATTGGGAAACCACACAAAATCTCAATGACGGCACTGGGGGCCAAAACCTAGTTGCAATTCAACAGGAAGGATAACCCAGTATTGGCAGACTTCCCCAAGTCAAGGGCAGAGGTTGACCAAAGAAGTTTCCAGAAATGATGAACTATTCCTCAAACACAGAAGGGCCAGGACAAGGGTCAGAACTGATGGGGAGCATATCTATTAGGGGCTCAGCAATAGTTTTTGCAAATGCAAAAGATGGGGGTTGAGAAAGAGCCTTGTTTTAATATCCTAGTTTTCATATCTTGTCTACTGCACATCTTTATCTGTTTATAAATCTGTAATTTACTGCAAACCAACTTTCTCCTCTAACTTCAATTTCTAAAGTCAAATTCCTGGGACTGTGACAAGCAGTCTCCTTTGTTTTCACTGGTAGAGCTTTGTAAAAATACAGATTGC